>CAOJBJ011133315.1:0-12949 GCA_948291685.1 Euphorbia celastroides | reverse complement strand
TAGGCCCAAAGTGGTGATAATAGTCCAGCAATAAACAGAGCTTTGCAGCTGAACTCCAAAACCCAGCAACAATGAAGATCAAGTTGCTTGCTTTCCTCTTCGTTGTTCATCTTCTAGCTTCATCTTCCCTCGCTTTTCAGTCC
Source organism: Euphorbia celastroides (assembly GCA_948291685.1). NCBI lineage: Eukaryota > Viridiplantae > Streptophyta > Magnoliopsida > Malpighiales > Euphorbiaceae > Euphorbia > Euphorbia celastroides. Next base: position 12,806 of record CAOJBJ011133315.1, on the reverse strand, counting down.
GATGAGCTTCTCGTAGACGACAAAGAGTTCGGTCTCGAAGGGGCGCCTCGGCAGCGTTCTCCAGATCCCTCATACACCAGATCATCTCCAACTCCCTCTACTACCACAACTTCTCCCTCTTCTGCTCGGCGGAAGTTTTCGGATTCGGATTCCAAGATCCAACTCGCTCTTGAGCACGCCTTTGGTGATTCGGATTTTGCCCCTGCTGGTACCTTTTCTGCTCGCCTCAAAACTTGGAGTCACGGCGGCCAGGTTTTCCCCCACTCTCTCTATGATTTGTTGCTGAAATCTTGTTGGGTTTTGATGAGTTACTGATTAGATTCGAAATCGTGGGGTGAAAATTGATGAGATTGTGAATTTGAATAGCAAGGACAGCTTTCTAGTAATTTCTGACTGTATTTAGCAATATCCTTGATGAATTAGCTGTTCTTAGATTTGGAATTGAACAGAGTGTTGATTTTACCTGTGGCAGACACTCACGAAGCTTCGGTTTTTGAGGAATGATTTCTCTGAGGAGGATAAAGAGAAGTTTGAAGTAGGTTTTTTCCTGAATACGGGATTGAATTTATCTTTGTTGAAGTGTTGCTCGTTGTTTGATGTTTTCAACTGCGTTTGTGTAGAAACTATTGCGGGCTGATGAGTTATATAGGATAAGATTGCCATCTAATGTTGCGAGTGCTCCTGGAAGGGATTACGTTGTGTCATCCATCAAAGCAGTAAGTTTTTGTTTCCCAAATTCATTCACTACTAAAAGATCATGCCTTTTATATGTTGTTGCAAGTATGTGAAACATATTCACTTCAAATTCGAGATTGCATTAGCAGTGAGCTTTGGATGTAGAGATTGATTTGTATTTTCTTTTTGACTTTTATTCATATGGCATGCTGATATTTGTCAAGTTCAGTTCTAAACGTATACTGTGCATTGTGTTAGCTTTAGTGACTTCCTTAACTTTAAGTTTCAAACAGATATGGCTTCGACTCTGATGTGCAGTTTTCTTTCTCTGCAGAGATGTCTTCCTAGGGAGGGTTTGGACGAACATTTTGTCATACACATGGTAATTTCAAAACTTTATATTCAGTAACAGAAGCGCTACATGGTTCTTATTTGAATAATGTCAATAGTGTTATGTGGTGCTTATTTGCAGTAAACCTAGGTTTATGTGTTTCTTGGTGGGTTGGATATTCCATCATTGAATGTTACTAATTGATTTCGCCAACAGTTAATCCATTGATGTTGAAAATGGATATTGTTATGATTGGATGATTGTGGTATTTAACGTGTTCACATTAGTATTATGAGGCTTTGCCAAAAAAATCCAGGAAATACCATGGTGGATTATCACAATCTATATCCATTATTTTACCCTTTGATCTTGCTGTTGGAAAATGTTGTAAGCTATTTGGAACTTTTCGTAAAGGGTTCTTTGGTGCATGGAAAGAGAAGTTTTGACAATTATCACTTGTTAAAGTTGAGACCGATTGTAATGCCTCATTTTTCCCAATCTGGAGTTTACTTGTGGAAGTGATCTATGAATTCCAAATTTTAGTTTGTATAAGATGAATTTCTGAAACTAGTAGGTTCCTTTTGATACTGAGCCAAGGAAAACAACTTGATAGGTTTGTTAGATATATTTGGATTTGTGGTATTCCACTGGGGGGTCATCTTGCTAATCTACTTCACATTCACTCATGTAATACATTTAAAATAGAGGGGGAGTTTAGTGGAATCATTAAGTTTCGTGCATTTTGTTCAATCTGTTTGTTTCCAACTTGATGCAACATATGCTGCCAGATGCTTCTGTAGCTGTCTTTTTATCACCTTCTATTTGCCTGTTGTAGGAAGGGGTCAACATCTTGGCTGTTAATTATGGTGCACCTGGGGCATGCCCGTATCCTCGACAAATGAAACTTGTAAGCGTCCTTTTCTTTTCTCTTTAACATTATAAATCACTATTTAATTCTGATGATGATGTTTCCATTGATATGTATTATGAGCTAGCCCAGGATCATGAAATAGTTCTTGAAGTGTATTTATCCCTTTTCCTTTCCTTGTTGCCCTGAAATTGGTTGGAATTTCCTACCTCCTACTTTTATCTAACTATCAATTTCCATCTATTTTAGCCCAAGAAATGGTCATTTAACTCCCACACAGTTCTGAAGAGCAGTGAACAGGCACCAAGGTAAATAAATAGATATTCGCCATTCACTCTTATTGTCTATAACTCACCTTAAGTCCAAGCATTTTGTGGACTTTTCTTTACCATGGTTAAGTTTACTTGATTCTAGCATGAGAATCCACTTACCACTTGTGTACTATACCTATGGCAGAACTCCAGTATTCACAGAGGAGACACTTGGAGAAATTGGAGAGGGTGATATCGAAAAGCCCCAGGAAAGATCCTTCTGGGCTAAATATGTCAGTTTCCATTTTCATGTGTGTTTTTTCATCCGTATTTTGGATATTTTTTTAATACAACTCTTCTTTTGCTTGCAGTGGATGTATTTGATTCCTCTGGGGCTCATACTAATGAATGCCATAACCCAAGCAATGAACATGCCTGAGGAGCAAGCCACCGGGCAACCAGGTGGCCAGCCTGCAGCAGTGCAATGAGCACCACCTTCTAATGTGAGGAGATGATCACTTTGTTTCGGTCTGCACTCACATGAGTGAAGTGAAATTTGGAATTAGTGTTCTTTTCGGTTCACTGATTTTTAGCAATTAGCAACAACTGTTGTAAACCTTTACGCAACTGATCTAATATTTTTGTATTCCGGTGTGGGTATTTATTTGCAAATGATTTTTTTCGTAAGAACTGCAAATATATGAGACCCCATTGTGCACAGCCTGTATCAATCTAATTTGTGAAAAACATACGTGAGAGATTCGGTAATTTATTTTATACTGCAACTGTGCAACAAAGTGTGCATCCGGCATTTGACGGTTTGGACTGGTTGCTTTGCCATTTCGACCTCAAATAGCAGTTACAGAAGGTAAAAAGCTGTTTACAATAGCACCAAATCACTGCTGCAATTACAATGATGAACATGTTTTGTTTCAGTTAGCTCCTTAAATTTACTGCAAGTTGGAACATTACAATTCTCTCCAACTGGAAGGGCACAAATTAAGTCACACAACATTAAACAGAATGCAATTCGATCCGGGCATCAATGAACCATTACAATATTTTATTCTGTAAAACACAAAATACTTTCAACTTTGCAGATATGAAGAGTTCAATTATGCCTAAATGTAAATGGACACATAAAAAGGTGATGTTCACACATCCTTTTTCAAAAACTAGATTTAAGTTAAACATGAAATTGATACCCTAACTTAGTTTTGATCCAAACTGTAAGTGCAAAGGAACCTATGTTCTCATATTTTGAATGGAGAGGTGCAAATTGGCTCCTCTCACCACTGTTACAGTATTTCAAAGTAAAAGCTGCAACTTTATAGAATTATCTCCTTAATTTACTGACAAAAGAATAAGCAAAATCTCTCAAATCATCATATAGACAAAATGGCCTCCTTATTGCTTCTTCGATCAAGGTAGAACAGTGTCACAATTTTTCACATGCTCTTCGCTTCTTCACAATTTGATCGATATGACTTGCTATAGTTGCGAAATTATATTCATATGATTAATGTATATCAATGAAAATAATTATAAATATTACAAAAAAAAATTCTAGAATTAATGACATAAATGGCAATATCGATCAAAATGAATCATGTACCAAGCAGTTTTGATTTTGTCCATACACATTTTTGGATCAAGATCTCCATCATTTATTATCCAACTATGACGATAGATAAAATCATCTATTTTTCCCATGTACATGCTTTATTTGTACAACAAACCCAATGAAGTAGTGGCAGCGTGGCTAAAAACGGACAGACGATAAAATTGAGAGAAAAAGATCGAACCTTTGAGCGGCATAGAAATCTCAAACAAGAGGGAATCTGAATCAAGGCTACGAAGCTCTGAAAGTATCAAAAGATGCTGCTTTTCCTCTTCATTTCACTCTCTTTTCTTTCTCTTGGGTGTTTTTCTCTTCAAGTTCTTCACTTGCGATGGTACTTTCCATATTCCCATATTAGCTCATTTTAGCTTGTAGAGCACAATCTCCTTCTAGCTTGTAAATTTCGTGTTGATTGTGTTCATATATTAGGGGACTTCACTTTGATGACAAAGAAGCATGTCAAGCGAGAAGAAATTGAGGATAAGGTAGTTTTGATTTTCAAATTGCAAGCTCAATTCTTTGTTGCTTCAGTTCATTTCATTTGAACATGCTATTGAATTTTTTCTAGGTTATTTGGATTACTGGAGCTAGCCGTGGAATAGGTACAAGTTTCTTTTTGGTTATGAAATGGCTTAGTTGTTGAAGTTTGTTTATTGATATGCTATTGTTTTGTTTGTGTCACTGGGTTTTGTTAGAGCATTTGTTTGGAGGTGAAATGGCGTTTTGAAAGTTCTGTTTTTTTGTCAATGCTGTTGATCATCATTGCTATTTGTTAATATCATAACAGTAGTTATACTGTAAACAATGGTGGTGATAGACTAATGTTATCCTTTTCATTGATAAAGACAATGAAACTTTTTTGTGTATTTGGTTTGTCTCTCTGGTGGTATTTTCCATTCTTCTCCAAGACAATGACAGAAAATTCATTCCGACTTCATGGTGTACTGGAGGGAGGGAATCTTTTTGTGTGTGGTGATTTAGGTACTAAAATGCCATTTTCATGTAAAAAAAATTGTATGAGTTTTAGAAAGTTAATTTGATTTTGTGGCTTTGCTTTGGTTCCTTATGCCTGGATACTGCAACTGTGGCTGTATCGAGCAAAATGGGGGTGCTTGTTTGTTACAATTGTAACATTGTCCTATCTTTTTGCTCTTTGGCGATAAATTTTAGGTGAGATTCTCGCCAAACAGCTGGCAAGTTTAGGAGCAAAACTCATTCTATCTGCAAGGAACGAAGCTGAGTTGGAGCGAGTAAAGAGTGAACTTAAAGGTCCGTTCTTCGAAACTTTTCAAAGCCGTAATATTTTCAGTGATTCTTTACCGTTCTCTGACATGTGGTTGACACGCCTATAGGTAAACATGCGCCTCACGAGGTACATGTTTTGCCTTTGGATTTGGCATCTGGTGAAGATTCTCTTCGAAGTGCCGTTGAGAAAGCGGAATCCTTTTTCTCTTCTGCTGGAGTGGATATCATGATCCATAATGCAGCCTATGAGTGTCCTGTAAGTAGGGGGTTTTCTGTTTTATTAATTGTGAATCAAATTATTCTGCAAGCACAATTTGTTTGTTAATAGATTGTTTAACTTTTGAAATAACTTGTATTCTTGTTCTTATATAGAAGTTAAAGTAAGATATTTAAATTGTTGACTAGAAATAACATAACACGAAATTGTCCAAAAGCTGGAGAAAAGGAAATATGAACATGAACTATCGGCTGTGAATCGGATTTAGCAATTAGCCAGTTACTATATTATAGCTTTTTCATGGATAATGTGTTCAAGTTTATCATTTTTTGCATAAAGTGATTAACTTTATGAGCAGAGAACAACTTCATGTTGACCGAGTTGGTTTTTCTGGGCAGAAAGCATCAGCGCTGGAATTCGATGAGGAAAGTCTTAAGGTACCATATTATGTATCTGATACTTGGACAACACTTTCACAACTTGCTAGTCAGAAGTAAACTGCCTATGCAGCTCTCGGGTTTAATTGATTTTACAGATATAGCTACTCAATGTTTCGGGTCTACTAGTTTTTTAGCATCCCTCGTGAAAATACTAATTATAATTTTGTTTCTAAAATAGGCTACATTCAACATCAATGTTCTGGGGACTATTTCGCTTACAAGGCTACTGGCACCATTCATGCTGCAGAGAGGGAGAGGCGGTTGTGGTAAGCCGATGATCAATCTCGATTTTGAGCTTTTGTTTTGAGAATATGCTGAAAATTGTTTACTTGGATGATAGAAACCGAGATAACCACACATTGATGGACAAAATTATGTACATTCTGTTTGACTTTGCTGTTATTGTTGATCTGATGAGATCAGTTTTACTTAATGAGCAGATGAGCAGTGCTGCAGGCAAAACACCTTGCTCTAAATGGTTATTTCCACTCTTTGCGTTCAGAGGTATGTACTCATTAGAAATTCACAACTATTCTGAGAAATTAGTAAGGAAATCTTACAAGTTTTCTGATCTTTTGAATCATGGGATCTTATGGCGGTTTACTCTTTGTGTTATAACAGCTCTATCAAAGAGGGATTAAGGTTACCGTTGTTTGCCCCGGACCGATTGAGACGTCAAATGGCACAGGAGAAACCTCTGATAAACGTGTTGATGTAAGTTTCTTCACAGTATATATGTTACTCCGATGATTTTTGCTGAAGAAGCGCATATTTTCATATGTATTATGATCTGAAAAATTGTGTCCCTTAGTTTCACATTTTTCAATCTGTTCGGTTTTGAAGAATTCTATATGATGTGGCAGAAACGTATATCATCGGAAAGGTGTGCCGAGTTGACAATCAATGCTGCTAGCCATGGTCTAAAAGAAGCTTGGATATCGTACCAGGTATTTGTTTCCCTTTCAGGTATTTATATTTGCTTGTGTTTTATTTTCTCATTCGAATATTTAAATTACTTATGAAATGCTATGGTTTCACTCTTTAGCCTTACCAATAGATTCATATCGCTTCGGTTGGACAGTAGTTGCAATTTGTAATGGCAAAAAGTTCTCTATGTTGTTCGATGTTTTATGGCGTATATTCGAATTACGAGTATATTGACGATATTTTTGTTATATTTTCCAGCCTGTATTAGGTGTTATGTATCTCGTGCAATACATGCCAACCATCGGCTACTGGCTCATGGACAAGGTTATCTTCTAACCCGAAAACAACATTGTGCTCCACAAATCATGTCTTTTCATTTAATATCACATCGAATGGCAACTTAATTTTATTTGATATCACTTGCGAATTTTGCGGTCTCTAATCGAGTAAAATGTTTCAGTATCATCTGAATCAGGTTGGAGGGAAGCGGGTTGAAATCGCTGCACAGAAATGCAACACGTATTCATGGAGCCTTTTGTTTAAAAAGAAGGCAACTTGAGCATTTTGTTTATAATTTCAGTGTCATATTATCTAATAAGGTCCAAAATTATGCAATCATAAATTTGGTGGCAAGTTCATTCCTAAAGATATGGCTTGAAATTTTGGTTATATTATTGTGATTATTATATACAGATGTGATTTGAGAGTATAAAGTCATATAAAGATATGATTTGCTGATTTAGTATATGGAAATATCATATTAAACTTTAGTGGAGTGCAAGTAATTGAAATAAGGAAAACTAGTTTCATATTCATTTTAATGGGGCCTATTTTGTTTTCAATAAAGTTTACATTATTTTGTCACTTTCCCCGTTTGTTAATTAGTAGAACTCATTCATTCATTTAATGATGGATTCACACGAAAAATAGTTTAATTTGTCTGATTATAGTAAATTGAAGTCTTCTAATAATAAAATAATCATTTTAAATTATGAACCAAATAATTTACTTTATGCTACATATAAGAAGGTTTGCATCATTTTTAACTAATTTCGGAAACATAATTAAAAAATATATTATAAATATTTTATTATGTTATAATTTTATTTCTAGTTAACTTTATATTTTTAATAATAAATATTAGAAAAAAGGAAAAAATACAAATTCGTCTCGGTCGTTCAACTTGCATCTAGCACTATCAAAAATATTGCTTTATGTCAAGTCTCACGATTTTCATTATCCCAATCATATCCTAAAACTAGTTCTCATATTTCCATTTATATCACGTTTATTATCACTATTTATTATTTTTCATATATATGGCCGAATGCTCATTTTGATACCTAAATTATATTTAAAAGTCCTTTCAGATATCCAAACTATAAAAGTGTCTTCGTAGGTACTCCAACTTTCAAAAAGTGCATCATTTCACTATCTCAGTTCCACGTGCCAACTTCTGCTTGGCCAGTTAAAAGTCAAAGTTTGACTTTTTTTAAAAGTTAAATTCACCAAATATTGACACGTGGCTCTAAGGTAGTAAAATGATGCACTTTTTGAAAGTTTAAGGTACCTACACGGTCCTTTTTTAAAAGTTGGGGTACCTAGAGGGACACTTTAATAGTTTGAGTACCTAAGAGGATTTTCGGTATAGTTTAGATACCAAAGTGAGCATTAGACCTATATATATATATATATATACATGAATGCATTGTAAAACACCCAAACGCCATTTCTTGTTCTATCTTGCTATATCTCTTGCAGTTAACTTAATCACACAAATGGATATCAATTCAGTGGCTTCAAACGGCCTTAAAGTTTTATCCGAAGCAACAAAGCTCAACGGCCGAGACATTGTCAAAATCTATGGAGAAAGTTGCTTCGATAGTATGATCCGATCGATCTCTGATGCTCAACAAGATGGTCAACCTTTCTATATTCTCGATTTACGAACCGTCGTTAAACTCATGGACCGATGGATCCGATCTCTGCCCAATGTTACCCCGTTTTACGCTGTTAAATGTAACCCCGAACCGTCCCTTTTGGCCGCTCTGGCCACACTCGGGGCGGGCTTCGACTGCGCCACAATGGCTGAGATTGATGCTGTACTCAGTCTCGGTGTTGCTTCAGACAGGATTGTTTATGCGAATCCGGTCAAACAGGTTTGTCATATCGTGTTCTTGCTCGTGTTGTTACATGTTCTGTTGTTACATGAACCGAATGTTTTTGCTATGTCAATGCGATAAAAACAGGTTTCACACATCAAGCACGCAGGTAAAGCTGGAGTGAACCTGACAACTTTCGACTCGAGGGAAGAAACCGACAAGATCGTGAAATGGCACCCAGAGTCGGAGTTGCTACTCCGAATCAGGGTCCCAAACGACAGCACTTCAGGGCGTCCAGTTGGGACCAAATACGGCGCTTCTCCTGAGGAAGTCCTTCCTTTGCTCGAGCATGCTCATAAGCTCGATATGAAAGTGGTCGGAGTCTCATTCCACGTGGGTTCTAAAGCCTCAGAATCCGACATTTACCGCAGAGCCATCATTGCAGCGAAGTCCGCCTTCGATGCAGCATCTCAGCTAAAAATGCCACCGATGCATATTCTTAACATCGGTGGAGGATTCAAAGCGAACCCGTTATTCAACGAGATAGCCAAAACTATAAATGAGTCGATCGATGAGTTTTTCCCGGATCGACAGCCACTAAAGGTGATTGCCGAGCCAGGGAGATTCTTTGTCGAAACGGCTTTCACAATGGTGACAAACGTGGTAGGAAAAAGGGTGAGAGGAGAGCAAATTCAGTACTGGATAGATGACGGGATTTATGGGTCGTTCAACCTTACAGTGTTTGACCGTTCTTCTATGACGTTCAAGCCGTTACAGCAAGAGTCGGAAAACACAAATGAAGATGGTTCAGTTGCAGATTCGGCTATTGCAGTTTCCTCCACCATTTTCGGGCCGACATGTGATGCAGTGGACATTGTAGTGAAGGACTGCAAGTTGCCCGAGATGGAAGTTGATGATTTGGTTGTGTTTTATAACATGGGAGCTTACTCTTCTGCTGCCGGCACCACATTCAACGGCTTTCACAGAATCCAACTGCCAACTTACCTCGCTTATTCTGCATAAGTTTATTCAATCGTCCAAATTGTCTCCGAAACTCTATCGAAATTTTCAAAATTGTAGCACGAGATTTACATTTTCCGTACAAAAAACTGTATGGCATCCTGAATGTTATGTAGTAATAAAGATCACAACTTTCCTCAATACAAAGTGTTCAGTTGCAGCAAAACTATCAAACAATAATAGCTATCCTCGGGATCCTAATCTCTAATACGGCTAGATTTTATATGGAGAAATTGATATATAAATTTAATCAAACTCCACTTGCAGATAAATTCATGCTGTATTTATACTTGAGGTACGCTTTGATGAACGGGTCCAATTCACCATCCATTACAGAGCTGATATCTGAGGTTTCGAGTCCCGTTCGAACATCTTTTACCAGTTTGTAAGGATGGAATACATAGTTTCGAATCTGCTGACCCCACTCGGCTTTCACTGCATCCCCTCTTATTTGCTTGATTTCTGATGCTCGTTGCTCCTCGGCTATAACTAACAGCTTTGCTTTCAATCGGCTTAGCGCCTTCACCTTGTTTGCTAACTGAGTTCTCTCCTCTACCATGTTGACCAAATGTTAACTTCATTTCTCGAAAAGATTTCTTTTTATAGGTCATTTAGTGAAGTTGAACATACCTGTGCAGCGGACAGTGACACCTGTCGGAATGTGAGTGATTCTGACGGCGGTTTCGACCTTATTTACATTTTGACCACCGCTCCCACCGGCCCTTGAGAAAGTGATTTCTAGGTCTTCCTCCGGTAGTTCAACAGGCATTGACTCTTCCGGAAGAAGAGGCATGACTTCAACACCTGAAAAGCTCGTCTGCAGAAATCACAGAAAGTTAAAGTTCCAATCTTTCTTTGTTTTCCTTTGAATTAACACAGGTGAAAGTGTGATTGTGATTGACCTGGCGAAGGCCTTTCGAATTGAAAGGAGATTGGCGCACAATTCTGTGAGTTCCTTTTTCCCCAGAGAGATAACCATAGGCATAACGGCCTTCAACTTCAATCATGGCTGATTTAATTCCGGCTTCTTCGCCGGGAGATTTTTCCACCACTCGGGTCTTGTACCCATGTTTCTCCGCCCATCTTATGTACATCCTTAGAAGCATTTCAGCCCAGTCCTGCACTGGTGACATTGAAAGATTTCAATAAAGAAACAACGCAAAGAAATTCAGAAATCGACTGCAAAGGTTTTTCTCGAAACATTGATCATTTACTTGAGCATCAGTGCCTCCAGCACCAGCTGTGATGGATATAACAGCGGCTTCTTTATCATAGGGACCCCAGAGAAGTTGTGTCAGCTCGAACCGATCCAATGACTTATTCAATTCTTTAATGATACCGGCTGCCTCTTCTAATAGTCCGGTATCAATGGCATCCATCTCTTCTGTTATATTTACGATGGTCTCTGCATCTTCAACCTGCACCAAATGCACAATACACAACAACCATCAAGCTCAACCTGAAGTTTAACCAAAACAGAAAAGTCATATGATAAAGGACCTTAGTTTTGAACTCGGTCCGCAGTTTGATCCTCTCTTTCATATCAGAAAGAGCCAGAAGGATTTGTTGAGCTTTGGCCCGATCGTCCCAAAACGAGCTATCGGATGCTTTAGATTCCAAATCAGCAACTTCCAGCTCCAATTGCTGTATTCCAGCAGAAGCTCTTATCTCCTCCACTCTCTCCGAGGCGGTTTCTACATCCTTTCTTAAGCTATAGAAATCTGTCATTCATAACAGAACTCTTCAGTCTCTTCAACTAGCCGTCAAACCAGACAATTCAAAGACATTCTACCCTAACATATATCATAGAGATAACACAGCACAAAAACGCTAAAAACCCACCAATATGATCTATCTTTTCCATAAATAGAAAATGAAAAACTGAACCAAGCTTCTAGAGCTGGAAAATTGGGTACCTTGCATAGCCCATTCACTTGTTTCTGTTTCAATATCGACATTCAATTGGCTCTCTGGTGCTGCACATATACCTGCAATATCAGTAACTATTAGAATGAAACAAGTTCAAGCACGATATTCGTACATATAAAGCAAAGAAACTGATGAAATGAACGTACCAGAAGAGAAGCGAGAGGAAGAAGAGGAATTTGCAGAGAGGGAGAAAAAGGTGGAGTTTTGAAGAGAAAGAAACTGCCTTTGTTGGATTTGGATTGAAATTTTGGGATTAAATTGAAGTTTTGAGGATGGGGATGAAATGGGTGGAATGAACAAAGGGCAAACGAGGCCCTCCATGCCTCTACAGTCTCTGCTCGCTTCCACAGAAATGGAAAGGATAACGAAGATGAAAAAGTTATTGTTTTGCAGTTTATTTTTCTAATTTTGACAAAGAATCTTTTAGTCCCTTGACTTTTCAGATTTTGTAAATTGAGCTTGTAATTTTTTAATTTGACACATCGACCCAATCAATAGTAATGTGATTATAATGAATTTTGAGCTATGTTCTTCAATTTTTGATAGATTTGATTAATTCCAAAAGCAAAGTTATATTGTTCATATGTTTTCAAAGATGTAATTTTTATCAGAAATTGTACAATTGGCCTTTGTCATTCACTGATAGTTGGAGAAAAAATGGGATACATTTCTCAATATGATAGCAGATATTCCAACAATCGGGATATATTTACATTTCAGCAAAAATTATACAAAATTGAACATCACTGCAAATAGCAGGATTGATTCTTAATCATCGACTTCAAACCGATTAATCTGGTAAAAGTCCCAAAACAAGGCTCCAACTTTTTACAGCAAGATGATGACTGTAAAGACTTTCAGACTTTGCATGTAAGAGAACTATGTTATGGCTTATTTGCAGCATTCATGCTGTTCTTTAATGCCATCAAAACTTCTTTGGAAGCCAATCTTTTAGCTGTTTTCTTGTCGTCATTTTCAGATGTGTTAGTAAACACAATACCATTTGCTTCCACCTCTGCTGTTACACAACTCTTGCCATTCTTTCGGGAGACAACCAATTTCTTCCTATGAAAATGATGCTTCTGGCAAAATTCCGTAAGCTCTCTCACGGGATGGAACTTGATTGTCTCGGGAGTAATCAGAGGCTCCAAAAGTGGCCTTATGCTCTTGAACACGACCT
>CAOJBJ011133242.1:0-11445 GCA_948291685.1 Euphorbia celastroides | reverse complement strand
AGATTTATGAGTAATCCAGGAAAAGAACATTGGAATGCTGTAAAATGGCTAGCTAGGTATTTATATGGTAGTACTGCAATGTGTTTGATGTATAAAAGATCTAATGAACATCGTATTTTGATAGAAGGTTACTGTGATTTAGATTATGCTGCAGATTTAGATAGAAGAAGGTCAATGACTGGATTCTGTTTCACTTTAGGTGGTAATTTAGTTAATTAGAAGTCAAGCCTACAGCATATTGTAGCACTTTCAACCACAGAGGCTGAGTATATTGCTCTCACAGAAGCAATTAAAGAGGCTCTCTGATTATGAGTGAATTAGGTATTAAACAGGAAACTGTAAATGTTAACTGTGATTCACAATCAGCAATTCACTTAAGTAAAAACTCTGTTTATCATGAAATGAACAAAGCATATTGATATAAAATTACACTTTGTTAGAGATGTAATTGCATCAAAGGTTGTTTCTGTGAACAAGGTTCATATTTCTGTGAATCCAGCAGACATGTATACTAAAGTTGTTCCTGTTGATAAATTGCAGGTGGCATTGACAAGGCTGAGAGTTGTGCAGTTTGACTGTGTGTCAAACTGTGCCCTTAGTTCCGGTTAGATTTTTCACTGAACTTGTGTGTGTATAGATGTCTCTGAAGGGCTTCAGATTGGATGACCTTCTGCTGGTCAAAGGTGGAGAATGTTGAATATTGCCCAGACATTAAAGCCCGGTACAAAGCCCACTCTGAGAAGCTCGTTAGCAAAGTTGATGAGAACCCTAGAAGAAACGCATCGTTTGGTTGAGAAGAACAGTGGTATATAAAAGCTTGTGTAACCGGATTAGGGTTACGAAATCACATTCCTTCTTCTCTGAGATTCTCGGCGTTCTCGTTTTCCCTCTGCCTCCTTTCGTGCTGTTCTTGAGCGTTTGCAGAGGTTTTGCCGTTGTTCAAAGGAGATCGATGTTTGATGGCGTTCGAGGTGTAATCTCTTCCTTTCTATCCTTTACTGCTCTTTGATTGTAACTGTGTTTCTTCGGTTTGAGGGTTAGTAATCATTTTGCTAGGGTTCGTTCTCTGTTGCTTACTTGTACTGTGACTGTCTTTGTGGCGATTGAACATTTTGTACCTTTTTGGCCGCTGTTAGGCAACCATCAATAAAGTAATCACTGACCTCTGCACACACACACGAGGACTAGTCTGGGAGTGGTAAAACACACCGGGAAACCTCGTTAAAAATCTCGGTGTTCTTTGTTTTGTTTATGTGTTTGTTATTTTTGGAGAAACTGTTAAAGAACTGTAAGATTTGAGTTTGAGAAACTATAACAGGTTGTTTTCGCTTTTGAACTCTTCCTGATGAGAGATATTTGCAAATGGCTGTGTTTTGTTTGTTCGTTGCTACTTTTGTAGTGGAGTGTTAAAGACAGTAAAAAATTACAAATTATAGTCAGAATAAAAGACTAAAATGCCCCAATTTTACCTAAGAGTAAAGCAGTTAAATTGCATCACCCTACTCTCATCCCCTTCAATTACCCGTACGCCCATTTTCCCAATCGATTTTTTTGGCTATATTGGCTTAATTCCCTCTACCCAAGTACAGTTTCTTGCCCTAAATTATTCATTTGATTTGTCCAAGTTCTCTTCCTGCTACTGCATTTAGCATTATTGGTTGAATTAAGCCATTGTTTGTTACCTTCTGCCACTTTTTTTCAGGGTTTGAGCTTCCATTTAGTCGATTGTAATGATCAAAGCCAGGAATTCTGGATCCCCAATTGAGCAATTGAACTCTTAAAATGCTTAACTAATTAGTTATTTCAATCTAATTTTGTGTTTATTTTCTCTCTTTTTGCGCCACTGGCTAGTTGTGGGAGCTTTGGTGTATGATATAGCCTGTAGGACTTAGTTATATTAACTTTAGTTTAATATCCGGGCTACTAAATGACGCCCTAAATTGATCAGAAACGCCCATTCTCCAAAAATAGATTACCGCTATCTCCATTCGTCAATACCGGAGACAAATCGGAATCTAGAAATCTCTCGTTGCTGATCAGATCCTCGGGTATAGCAGAGCAAATCGCTGCTAGATTCTACTTTCTTTTTCTTCCATTTCTTTATTTTCCGATTCGATTTTTCGGGAGAAGCAGGAAGTTTCTCAATCGGAGTGGTGTGTAATCGGAATAAGAGGAACTCGTCTTCCTCGAAGGAGCTGGTTTCACTAAGAAGCTTGAAAGGAAGCTTTCTACCGAAGGATCTTGAGGCTGCCATGGATCCAAAAGCAGGTGATCCAAACGCCAGTACCATATGACATTTTAGTCTTATATTGTCTCTTACTGGAGGACATTTTAGTTTTTTACTCCGACTATATTAAATAGTTTTTGAATGTCTTTAGCACTGCTTTTTTTAAATGTTATTCTGTTAATTGGGAGTTGTTTGTGTTATTTTCCTTCTTCCTTGCCTTTAGGAAGATAGTTGGTGTTTGTGTTATTTTCCTTCTTCCTTGCCTTTAGGAAGATAGTTAGAGTTGTTTGTGTTATTTTCCTTCTTCGTTGCCTTTAGGAAGATAGTTAGAGTTGTTTGTGATCCATTAAAAAATTTGAAATGTGGTTCGCCCCTCTGTCCTACTTGGATTTTGGTCTAAAAAATAAAGCCCACAGCCCAACACGAAACTCTAAAAACTCAAAACTAAAAGGGCATTTTACATAATTACATATGTTTGAACTTATAATCTAAGGCAAAACGAGGTGTATTTAATAATAAAGGCAATATTTTTAATTGGCTTAAGGCATAAGGAAACACCCTAACTATTTTCAAAACGTCAACCGCCTCCCCAAACTTTCAATGTGATCCCGAAAAGACTTCAACTTTTTAAAAGTTGGTCATAACTTTTCGTATGACTCTTTTGGAAGTGATTCCATGTTTCTGAGGTCTGCAATGGATGCATTGAAGTTAGGTGGATTGCTTTATCTCACTTCTACTGATGGATATTCGTCTGGAGGCCACCAGCCCCATTTGCGAGTCTTTTAATTTACCCTTCAATCAATGAACATCAACTGTTTGTTAAAATTCCTAAATGAGTGTTCCTTCTCTATGAAACTTGATTTTCTATTCTGGGTTTTGGTAAACATTTCAAATTTGTTTCAATTAAATGAGGTTGCAGTGTAGTGATGGATTTGTGTTTGTATTGTTTAGTTCCTTAGCTGCTTATGGAGCATACATACGCCCCATGCCTTGTGCCAATGAGGTTGGTTTGCGAATGCTTATTGGAGGGGGCAGTGAGGGAGGCATCGTTATTGGGTTATAATGTGAATCCTCTCTTTTCATATTACTCCCATCATGGCCCGGTTTTTAGAGTTATGCTTCGGGTTAACAGAGGGAGGCAGTTGGCGTTTTGGGAATAGTTGAGACTCCTTTTTATGCATTATTCCTTTTTAATTTAAGTTTCTTCTTTACGCTCCACCTTTTCTTCCATTTATGTCTCTATACCCCTAATTAACTACAACACAGGTTCCATTTTGCTCTTTATTTCTCATGCTATTCAACCACACCCTCCAGTTTCCACTCTTTTCATATTACTCCCATCATGGCCCGGTTTTTTCTTTTATATGTATTTACTTTGTAAGTTTCAGATTAAGTGGGCTTTTCTTTTATTATAATTATACGAATAAGAATGCGAATACAAATATTTAAACGAATATTTAAGCGAATACGAATAATTCGAATTCTTAAACGAATACGAACACGGATAATTATTTGGATAATAAACGAATACGAATACGAATATTCGGATAATAAACGAATATAAATACAAATATTGAGGTATCCATTTCGTATTCGTTAGGAAGATATTAAACTTAGCCAATTGTAAATGAGTTTAAAAATATGGGTTACGGGTAAAATGAGTTTAAATGCTTAGTAAATCTTACAATTTCTCAAACTAAGATTCATATATGGGCCACCATTTTTAATAATTTTACTTAAGCCCAGAGCCCATATTCAAGACCCCAATATTCTTCTTCTTCTTCTTCTTCTTCTTCCTTTAGTTAGGTTTTCGAAAAACCAGTGCCCGTTCTGAATTATCCGGCACTGGCGGAGGGACATCAATACTACTCTCACAAGGCGTTCCGGCGGCTGGGGTGGGGGGACACGTGACCCTCCCCGCCGTCCCTCGATAGAGTTTTTTCTAGTGGTTGTTTCTCTTTGAAGGTGTTTTTTTGTTTACTTCTTTATGACCTGTTCTGAACCTGTAAGTGATTTATTTGGTAAAACAAACTTATAAGCTGTAGGAACTGTTGGATCAGCACTAGAATCCCTTTAGAAGAGTTAATTTGATCAACCAATTTGAAAGAAGTGATTGAATATGGCAGGTTTCATTGCAACCAAAGAGCTCCGAGAAGTGACGGAATCTCTGGGCCATATAACACTACAGATGGAGAGCTGGAGGATTTTATTAAGGAAGTTGATCCTCATGGAAACGGAACCATAGGTTTTCCCGACTTTCTCAAGTTCATGGAAAGCAAGGTTAAGGAAACAGAGAGGAAAGAAAGTCTCAAAGAAGAATTCAAACGGTATGATCCTTATGGCACTGGTTTCATATCTAGGTGAGATTGGAGACAACCTCTCAGATGAAGTGGTGGATGAAATTATAGGAGAGCCAGATGTTGAAGGTAATGGAGGAGAACTAAACATCGACAATTTAGTCAATAATATGATCGAGGGATAACTCCCCGAATTTCCCTCGGGATAACTTGTAAGTGATGAGTCTTATTATTCAAAAAGAAAGTGATGAGTCTTAGACGACTTTTTGTTAATTGGTCAGATGAATTTTGAGTTTCTTGATAAGAGCTTTGCATATATGGCAAGCCAATCTCGCAACTGAATTGAATGTAAGTAATGTTTGCTTTGTGTCTATTCGGTTTGTCCCTACAACTTTGAAACCTGTGATAAAACAATCACTTTTTTTCCTCGGGCGTTGCTATTGATGGTCGGAGAAATTACTTAGTGTAGTTTTTGACTAAAAATAGCAACTCAGTTTTCCTTAAACTACTTTAGATTATTGTGTTAGTGATTTTGACCTTGATAGATCGATATATCTTAACTCTTTTCGAAATGTAAGAGATTATACAATTTGGTTTATTCAAATTAAAAGTCTTAAGTAATGAAATTTTTAGCTTAGTTGCCAAGACAGAACTATATTCCAATTACATCCTGGTATGCAAGCACAAAGTAAGTTTGAGAGTTAAGTGGGGCACTAAAATCAAAGGGAGCACTTACATATCCGGGTCATGTTTACTTTGATAGTTTTAGATGGTGAAAGAAATTAGCGTGATAGATTACAAGTTTTAATATTACGTAACACCTAAAATAGAAATCCACGTCGATGAGTTGTCAAAATAGAAAAAAATTTATCCACAACAAGTTTGTCTGTGTCTGTGTAAGTAAGAAATGTTCAATTTTCAAAATTAAATATTACAATTATTATTATTATTATTATTATTATTATTATTATTATTGTTGTTGTTGTCGTCGTCGTCTATTTGTAGTTTATTAAACACACAATTTTAAGATAAACTTAGAAAAATGTGCCTAATAGTTTGATTGTTTTGAAACTCACGTTATAAAAATTCAAAATCTTAATTGTGAAATCCATTTAATTTAGAAATTTGCAGTTTTGTTTATAAAAATATTATTCATTACTAATGAAGTTTAATTTTAACTGATAAATACAAATATCTATGTATTATTAAAAGGAAAAGAGTATTAAATGATCTTTCTACCCTTATTATGTATTTTGGTTAAACTTTAAAATTCTAAAAACCAATTAATTACTAAAATCCTATGCATATAATAAGCGTGAAAATTAAATTCTAAAATTCATAGAAAATATCCAAAAAAATAGGAGATACGGCATTTATACGCTCCTCACCAATATTATATTTTAAAATTTTAAATTAATTCTCAAATTCAACCAACTAATAATAGATATTATGCTTACATATAATATCCTAAAAAATAGAGATAAGGAGATTCATAATATAATAATTTTCAATGACCTAAAGTTTACATTGAATTCGTTTAAATTAGTCACTTATATAGAATTAGTCGATCCAATTACGGTTGATGAAAATGTTTTATTTGATATGTATACAATTTTTTATCAATTAAATTTATGTTTTTAAATTTTATTGAGCAGTAATAAAATACAAGAATATTTTGTAGATGTAATTGGTGAAATTGTGGATTATAGTGATGTGCAAAGTTGTTTTATTAATGGAATTTGTTGGAAATTTTGGTTTATTATTTCAAAAGAATTATTTTTGGTGGCATAAAATTTATTTTTTTAGTATTAAGGAGGTATTTTTGCCTAAATTGTTGATTGTGGGGTTTGAACCCACAACCCCACACTTTTTGAATTTCTTAATAAGGTGTGGTTGGTGGTATAAAATTAAAATCATAGTTTTGAGAAAAAATTATTTTAAATTTGTAGCATTATATTTTTCATAAAAATGTATTTTTGGTGTCCGTGCTCATATTAATGAGGTCTCTTAGAGGCAATTATATGACTTATGTTTCTTTATTACAAAATGAACTTATGTTGCAAGTGTTTTGTTTTTACGTTTTTGACATTTACTATAGTTTGGTGCGTTTTACATCAAATTTGTAACAGCCTTTGTTGTTTTGTTCAACTGCTTTTATTAATAGTTTTTATTGGTTATAATTTTGTAACGGTAATTGGTTTACAAGCAGATATTGTATAATTAATTAAGTAGCCCTTGGTTTTTTAATGGCATATGTTGACAATATGTTTCTTTGAAAGATGAATTTTTCCATTGCCTATATATATGGGTGACAGTGTGGTAGAGAATGGTAGAAAAACAAAGGGATAAGTTCAAAAAATCTCCTTGATGTTTCAAATTTCAGCAAAATACTCCCTGATGTTTAAAACCAAACAAAACGCCCTCTGATGTTTGTCTCCGTTAGCAAAGTGAGGATCAGAGCCCTAACACTGTTAAAAAATGTCATGTCAGCAGGGGCATTTTTGTCAAAATCTATTCTTTTAACTCATTTCAAAAAGAACCCATTAACCCTACCAATTTTTCACAAACCTAACCCATTTATCCAAACACATAAAACCCTAACCCTATTCCCCTAGCCACCGGCGCCGTCGCCGGAAAATCGCGTTTCCGGCAACGGCGCCAAAACCGACGGCGAAACCCCAAACTCTGGCAAGATCTGACCTCGAACCCTCGATCTGCCGCTACTCTCCCGCCCATTACTTCGCCGGAATCAGATCCGACCATCGCCCTCACCCGCCACCGTCATCAGATCTGACGTATCAAAACCTCCACCGCCGACGAAACCAGGCCAGATCCAGTCCAAACGCCGACGAAATCAAGGCCAGATCTACGATTCGACAGTCTAAACGCCGATGAATCTCCATTTCTCCTAGTTCTCGACGGAAAAAACGATGATTTGTGCCAAAAACGGCGAAATCGGCGCGAATAGGTTTTCGCCGGAATGAGAACGTCACCGGCGACAGAAATGGAGGACAGGGAAAAGGGCAGTGGCGGAGGAGGGGTCGGGATTGCGGTGCGGGGTGGCTGCGGCGGTGGTTCTGGGGGCAGGGGTGGCGGAAACGCGATTTTTCAGGTTGTTCTGGCCGGTGTCGCGATTTTTCCGGCGGTTTTGGCGCTGTGGCCGGAAACGCGATTTTCCGACGACGACGCCGGTGCCGGCGGCTAGGGAATTAGGGTTAGGGTTTTATGTGTTTGGGTAAATGGGTTAGATTTTGTGCAAAATGGGTAGGGTTAATGGGTTTTTATTGAAATGGGTTAAAAGAATAGGTTTTGACAAAAATATCCCTGCTGACATGACATTTTTTAACGGTTAGAGGGCTCTGATCCTCACTTTGCTAACGGAGACAAACATCAGGGGACGTTTTGCTTGGTTTTAAACATCAGGGGGTATTTTGCTGAAATTTGAAACATCAGGGGGGGTTTTTTGAACTTATCCCAAAAACAAATTGTTTTGCTCTTATAATCTTTTATCTCTATTTGTGTTAATCTTTCTGGATATATTATATTTTTGTTCCTGTTACCGAGTTTTTAATGTAGGATTCGAATAAGCTATTTAATTCTAGGAGGAACTGTCAAATATCCTTTAAAGATAGTGCCTAGCACGATTCAACTTATCGATATTTTCGTTTCCTAAATTTATTTATTTTGTTCTATAGTGTTATATTATAATTTTTATATTATATCCTATTGACTATTTTATTTATATTTGTTGAAAGTGTGAACCAAAATTATCAATATTCGAACCGAGATCGAAGACCAATTTATCAATATTTGAAGACTTATTTTTTAATTATTTAAATTTTTGTTATTATTGTATATCATATTAGAATATTTTCCAACATAAATACCGGTGCTTTAATGAGTTTGGAACTTTAAAACAATGATTATATATTTTAAGAAATAGTTGTTCATATATTGTTATTTCATGTCAAAATAAATGTTCATGTTTTTTTTATGTATAATAATGAAATATTTTATATTAAATTAATTAAATAAATTTAAATGATATATTCGTGCATTGCACGAAGTACTACGCTAGTTTATATTAAATAACGTTGGTGGTAACTTCAGAACAGTAATATGGGAAATTTACATCAACAACTAATGTTTACAAACTATTTAAATTAAAAGTCTTTACCAATAATATTCCCATTCCTTAACCTCTCTAAATTTTAAATGTCAATCATCATGTCCTCACCTTTGCTCCCCTTCGCTTTTTCTTTTCTCAATCTCAAAATCTTCTTTTCCATTGATTAACTTCTTCAATTTCACCCCAATCGATCTTAATTTTAGTTTCAGATTTCAAAATGGCAGTGCACTTATGGTTAATCAACAGGTTCGATCTTCTCTGACTCTTCTCCTCTTGTTTCTCTTCTCCAATCATTGAGCATAGAAAATCGATCTTGAAGTTGGCTCCTCTTTGATCAGAGCATATAGAGATCATTCTTCTATTCTTCTCCTCTTCAAAAGTATGTTTATCTCTTTGATTTTTGTTTACAAATCTTATTTGTATTAGTTCGATTTTTCGATTGCATGAATAAATTGATTTTATCTATTCATGATTCATTCGATTTTGTTTCTAAACTATGGAGTTTTGATATCTGCAACCTTGAAACTCTTCTTCAATTGACCGCAACTCTATTCCAACTGTAATTTCGATTTGGATTGTGTTCTTGAAATCGATTCCTACTCCATTTTCAATTTTCTTGATTTTTGCTTTTTAATTGTTTTTGGATTGCAATGGTGATAAATATGATGCAATGCTGATGAAGATGATGAAGTTAAAAGGATACATACAAGGTGTATAGGGATTTTATCCCTTAAAACCAGAATCGCAGCAACAAGAAAAATACATGAAATATAAAGAACACTGAAATTTGTTAAGGCAGTTCCTCGGATGGGTTCAAAGAACCGATCGTTGTCGTAATCTGCCGGTGGGGAGAGAGTTGCTTTATTATTAGAGCACAGAAGTCCAAAAGAGAAGGAGTACAAGCACCAAGTCCCAAAAATCTCAGAATCCAATTGTTTCTCTCAAACAAGAACGGAAAACCAAAAACTACAGAGAAACTAACAGATAATTGATCGAGAGATACAAAACAATAAAGTAATTACACAACCATTAACGAAAGGAGAAACAATAAAGAGATCACCGCCTTTATCACGAAAAAGGAACCAAATACTTCATCGCTAAAGTTGCCGGAAAAAGGAGAAAAGCAACGATCTCAGGAAAATCCCTCAGAGAGAAGAAAAATGGCGTGTGTAAAGCTCAAACCCCCTCAACCTAATCTCTGTTGTTTCTCAACTTAAATACCTCCTTCAATAAACACTAAACGCAATGTTTAAGAGAGAATAGTGCAGTATCTGAAACTAAGCCCATCATCGACATTGGGCTTGGGCTTGCGCACAAGGAGCACCAACTCAACATTCTCCACCTTAATCCACAATGCCTCCAAGACAAAACCATCTCCAATCTACCCCGTCAAGGGTATTTACCTACAATTAGGGGCATCTCTTGACACAGTCAAGAGTCACCAAAACCCAATTTTAAAGTCACCTGAAAAAACATTCAAGAGCAGAGCTTAGACAGTAACCATACCATCATAAAAATAGAAGCCAAATCTCAACACAATAGTTAATATCTTACACAAAACAAAATGTAAAAATTCAATTAACAAATTAACCAAAACTGAATTCCAGAAATCACAAAATTACAAATTGCAAGTATTATTAACACAAACAGCTTGTATATTACTCAAAAAACTGCCCACAAAACTGCTCCAAAACTTGCTCAAAACTGCTGAAAAATTTCAGCAATAACAAACAGAACAAATATCACCAACAAAATACAGAAAAACTGCACTAAACACATAACTATAATCCTGAACCACAATAGCATTAATGCCCATAAAACAGTAGCTGAAAAATGGCAAGTTACTAACTGAATTGATTGGCCAGGTCAAGTAAACAAGTTAATAACAAACAGAAACATCATTTAACAATAAATTGGCACAATATGCTCAACAAATTCAGGATATATAGCAACACAAACTTGCTGCAAAAAGATAATAAAAACAACAAGAACATCATGCTTATATTCAAACTCAACAAAGCATAATATGCTGAAAAAAATTTCAGCCACAATAAAGAGTTAAAACAGCTCCACCTAAAGCATAATAGTCTCAAAATAAGGCAGCACAAAAGATGATAACAAATAAGTCATTTGACTTAACTATGAGCAACAAATCAAATACAAAAACTAGCAAAATATCCAAAAGCTAGTTAACAAATTTGCTCAAACTTAACATCATCATATGCCTTAAAAAACACCAAAACTACTGCAAATTTCAACACAAAAATAGTAGCATCGAATTCCAAACTCCACCTTAAACAACAAATTATAATCTCAAATGTCCAAAACACAGAATTTAAACACAGCTTCAATTTCCAAAAAACGTTCACCACCTAAAAACAGTAAACTAAGACACAAAACGGTTTTGAATTGAAAACTTTCTATGGTTTGAATAGAAAGAACAAAATAGTCTCATACTTGCACAAATACACTACACAACCGAAACAATATAGAAAACCATTAAGTTTACCGTTAAAACCTAAAAATGTAGCATAGAAGCATTCAAACAGAAATTCTAAAGTAAAAGGACCACATGATTAGAATGTCACAAAAAAAAAGATAGAGTAACTATATATGCATATAACAGAATAGGTGGAACAAAACTCAACTGCTCAAAGAGCCCAAAATATTTCCAAAAATGATCGCAATTCAATGTAACTTTCATATAAAGTTAAACCCAAACAGTGAGATCACAAGATATTGTACCAAAAACTAAAGCATATTACTCAGTACTTTTAAATCTAGGAAACTGA
>CAOJBJ011132290.1:0-19347 GCA_948291685.1 Euphorbia celastroides | reverse complement strand
CCTAAGGCGTTCCTCCCATCTTCCCCGTCGATTTATCCCCTCCAGCCCCAATGCTCCGCTCTCTCCCGTCACGTCGTCGGCCGCGCTAGCTCTGCGCCACCGTCTCCGCCCTATTTCTCCTCCTGTCAGTGTCTCTGCTCTTCGGCCGCCTCTTTTCCTCTCTAAATCAAAATCGAAGCCACTCGGCCACTTGTGCATTTGGAGGTGACGCGCTGATGCCTGTGAGAGCCAACTGAGAGAGATGGAAGGCGGACATGGAGAAGGCGTAACGTACACGGGTTTGACCTTGCATAAGCCGAAACGATCTCATACAGTCACCGGAAAAGGACTTTGCACTGTCATGTGGTTTGTTCTTTAACCATTACCCTAATCAATGCTTTGCTTTGTTGACTGTTGAGTCTATTAGATTTGATTTTCTTTGCTATTTATCTTCTGAATTTGGCTGCATATAGATAGATTCGTTTTTTGGGTTTTTCTTTATTTAGATATGTCAAATGAAATTGTATTTCAAATCTGTTATGGATGCCTACATTCTGCGATTAGGCTAAGAATGTAGCTAAATCTATGATTTACATTTGACAAAAGAATTGGAAAATGAAAAACATGAATTCAAAAGTCATTGGTGCTGTTGAGTATGAAGATAGCACCCCTGCCACTGAAGCTCAAGTTGTCATTCTGTTCTAATGCATTACAATAGCTTAGAATTGAGGAAGAGATCTCAAGTTTCAATTTGTTGCTTGACTGTAACTTTTCTTTGGAATTTCGTTATTGGGGTTGATTCTTGACTGTTTTTAGTTTTTATCTTGCTGAAATTGAGTACGAATAGTTCTGCCTCTATATTAGCTTTGATGTGCACGCTGTTCACCTGTTCTCATTATTTTTTGAAGTTGTATGATTTGTCATAGTATGATTTTCTCATCATTCATCTTACACTATTACTCGTACACAGATATGCTACGGCTTTTGCTAGAAATGGTTGATTTTCGCAGGCTTTGATGTAACAGGTTATATTAGCTCCGAGTGAAACATCTTTTGGTGTTTTCTTTGATGTTTTCCTTAATATATGCAATTGGGACCAGGCCTCATTCTTCAGTAAAATTGTTACCATGTTTGTACAGGTGGCTTTTGAGCAAGGACTTGACTGTTTGAGCTTGAAAAAGTATCAAAATTCAGTGAAAGATTTTTGAGTAACAGAGAAGGTAATTAGTTGCATATATTCGTGAGAACTACTTTTTTCTAATGGAAGAGAATCATTTCGGAATGCATCATAGTGATCTATTGTGATTCAACATGCTTTTTAGAGTGACTTGGTCACGATGTACGGTTGATGGTGGTATCATAGTGCTTTAAATATGGGTGCATTTAGTAATTTATTCAATTCCTAATATTGGCGTTCATAATTGGCTTATCCAGTTTAGAGAGGAAAAGATATCTGTATTGATAAATGATTGCTTAATTGTGGATCCTTCGTAATTTATTTTCAGTTCAGGTTCTTTTTTGATTACTTAACACATAATTGCAAATTGTTATTATGATTTGGTCCTTCATTGATGAAATTAGCACCTACTTCTTGAATCCAGGACCTTACCCCTATAGTTCTGGTATTGTAGTAGCTTGTGGCAACAATATCAAAGGTAAATGAAATTTATATACAATACGGTTATTTATTTGTGACATATATATGAAACTAATGGCCTACCATAGCTTATAAAATTAAAACTGGTGAATTCTTTCTGCAGATAATTAATATGGTCTAAAAACTTGGCATAAATAAAAAAGAGATTAATGAATTAGGAAACCTGCTCTATAAGAACTATAGGACGACTATTACTGGCCTCAATGTATGACAATTTAACACCTTTTACATTTACTTATACATTTATAACTCCATTATTGCAGTACTTTAATGGTAAATTTCTAATATCCTGTTTGTTTTTAGGCAATTGCTTAGCTAATATTTTTTAATTGCAGTTGTTCTTTGGAGATGGTAACATACAGGCTTGGTAATTGTGGTCCTTCGCACAGCGCTGGTGAGTTGGATCTTAATCTACATTTTATTTGAGAATAGTAGGAAATCAAATTTTGATTTTAAAATTTTGAGTGTTTGTTTCTCCTTGATTTTTGTTTCTGTTAATGCTTATCTATCTAGCTCTCGAAGGTTATTGCTTGTTAAGAACATTGCAAATTACCTTTTTAGCTGATGTAGTCTTATTTGATGGCATGATTTGTGATATTGTGGTCTGGTTAATGGCTTATTTCTTCTCTATTATGGCATTTGGATGTTGTTGCTAAGTTGCTGTCCCCATTTAGGTTCTCTTAGGCTTGAGAGCCCATGGTCAACTAATTGATAAAGGTATGGCAAGTCTTCTCTTTCTCTTATATCAGTACTATTAACAAATCACACAACTTGTATTGACATTACTTTGTATTCTTTATATTTCTCTTTATTAGTATTTGATTGATTAATTTTTGGTATGCTATACTATTGCTATTTGTTTGAGCTTCCTTCAATCCAAACTACAAAGTTGTTACAAAAAAAGAAAATTTTTGTCAAATATAAGAAAATGTGACAATAAAGAGTTGTGTGACATAGGTGTCACATATAACTCTGTAACAAAAGGTTTTCAATTGAAACTATTGTCACAAATTTTATTTGTGACAACATTTTGAATGTGTCAATAAAAAGTTGTCACTTATAACTCCGTAACTAAAGGTTTTTCAATGAAATGTTGTAAAAAATATTGCAGTTTTTCGTGACAAAATTTTTTGTCACATATATACTCATTTATTACAACTATTGTTGTAAAGAAAGAAAAAAATAGTTGTCACGTATAAAATTGTTGTCACAAATTAACTAACTATTTGTGACGATTTTTAAAGTTGTTACATTGTTTTGGTCTAGTTTGATGTGTTATAGGTGACAAGTGACTCATTTTGTGACGAATTTATTCTGTTTTCTATTACAACAAAAGTTGTCACAATTAATTATTGTCACAAAATATGTGAATATTTGTGACAACAATTTTATCAAAAAAAAAATAGGCAAACTTTCTGTAACGGAGTTATACGTTACAACCACGTGACAACTTATTATTGTCACATAATGCTATATGTGACAACTTTGTGCATTTTTGTGACAATAAGAGTTGTCACAAAAACGTCGATTTCTTGTAGTGTGTTACGTAAATATATGTTAAAGAAAATTAGTGAACCAACAATTCACCAACAAAATTTCAAACAAAGGAAATAAAGAATGGCATACTCTCATTGTTCTATCTAAGCTCTAAGCCTCCTCTATTTCATTAGTAACCAAATTTATTGACAGGATTTGACTATTTTAATGCTATTTATTACTTTTCTACAGAAACTAGAAGTTTTGTAGAAATGTTTGACGTATATGATGACTCAATTATGGATTTGTGTCTATAAGATATATAAGCCTGAGTACTCTAAAGGTGAATTCGGTAGTTTAAAATCTACACCCCCAAATGTAGTCGCACCTTTTAGCAAAATGTCACCTTATTTCTAAAACAAATGTAGCTGCACCCTTCATTCAAGGTATGTGTATATAGGAATGAATTTGATTTAAATGATGGATCTAGGAT
The DNA here is from genome assembly GCA_948291685.1 of Euphorbia celastroides. NCBI lineage: Eukaryota > Viridiplantae > Streptophyta > Magnoliopsida > Malpighiales > Euphorbiaceae > Euphorbia > Euphorbia celastroides. The sequence goes on along the minus strand of CAOJBJ011132290.1, from coordinate 15,742 downwards.
TGAGATGAGGAAGTTTTAACAACAACCTCTCTAATTTTTTTAATAGTTTGATCTAGGACATTAATATTGGAAATTGGAATGTAATGAATTTCGGCTGTAGGGTTGGGATGATAACGATGCTACTAACACCGTCCTTGAATATGAGTCTGAAAATCACAAACCATGGATAAATATACATTGAGTCCCCACTTTTGGACTTATAGGAATATTAGAGAAAAATATAAACAAATAAAATTCAGAAAAGAAGATGATCAATTTAATCCAATTTAAGAGGCTACTCTAAGTTGGTATAGCCACTTATAGATTTTTGAGATAACTTCAAAAATCACTCTTTGAGGTTTCAACGTTTCTCGAAAACACTCCTGAGATTTTTTTTCTCTCAAAAGCACCTTTATCAAAAACATTTTTTTCCATCCATGGGATGTTAAATGTTGATATGGACTAAGGGTAAAATTGTCAAATACTATTTTTAATCAAAAAACCCATTTACCCTAACCCGAACCCATTTACCCATAACTCTAACCCACTTACCCATGACCCTAACCACACATACATGAAATCCTAATGCCAAACCCTAATCTATATGTCGCCGCCGGAGTCGGCACACTGCCGGAATCGTGAAACCGCTGCCGCCGGCACACCGCCGAAATCGCAAATTCACTGCCGGTAAACTCATAAACAAAACCCAGTTGAACCCTAGCCCTAACTGCCGGCACCGGCGCCATATCTCATCGAGAAACTAAAACTTGCCGGAAAATTCAGATCTAGCCGGCTAAACTGTCACCCAGCCCAAAACTCCAGCCCTTTGCAGGCGAACCAAAACCTAGATCTCACCCAAAAATTTACAGAAAATCCTCATCTCTAACCCAATTCAAATCGGAGTGACAATCAAAAAGAAATACATTCCAAAATCAAAAACGAAAGTGGTTACAGGATATGAACGAATCGGCGATGATTACTGGATCTGGATCTGAAAGTCGAATCGGCACCGACAAACCAAAATCTGAATCAAAGAAGGGGCGGGGTTGGTTTGGACGATTTCTCGAGCTTTGGACGATTTCCGATGGGATTTCCGTTGAACCGTCGAGAGAGAACTTTTGGCAGCAATGACGAGATTTTTCTTGCCATTTTGTTTTTTCAGCGCTGTAAATTACATTTGAGGGTTTCGCCGGATTTTTTTTTGTCATCGTCGGAATCGCAATTTTCCGGCGACGGCGCCGACACCAAGGGAAATAGGGTTAGGGTTTCAAATGGTTAGGTGTTAGGGTATTTGGGTTAGGGTTATATGGGTAAATGGGTTAAAACATGGATTGGACAAAATTGTCCCTTGCCACATCACCATTTAACTGTTTGTAGATGAAAAATAGTGTTTTTGATAACGGTTATAAACTTCGAGAGTGTTTTTGAGAGAAAAAAAACCTGAAAGGTGTTTTAGAGAAATAGTAAAACATCAAAAGTGGTTTTTGAAATTAATCTTAGATTCTTCACCATGCTATGGCTATAGTTATACCAACTTGCACATATCAACACACAAAATTATTGAATCAGCTTTGCAAATCAAACTTTCCAAATGCCATTTTAATTCTTTCGTAGACTTGAGACTTGCCTATGAGATGATAAGGTTTATCATTTACAGGTGTCATCCATCAAATGGTTGAACATTATAAATTTGGGTCCCATTTCTCTATATTCTTTTTTCCCCAAAGATCCTATATAGTGTTTTCATTACCTGCAAACCAAAGGGTTTCCATGGAAAAGAATTTCATGTTACAAATTTTGTGTCACCTGCATATTCCATTCAATGTTTGACATTTATACAATAATTATGAAAGAGAAAAGAGTAAGTAAGAGAGAGAAATAGTAAATAGACCCCATGATAAGTATAAATTGGAAAGACATTAAAAGGAACAAAGAGTTGAAGATAACAATTTTTTTTCCTGTTTCCATGTATCAATCCCAACTTGATGCTTATAGCATCCAAATTCCTGAGCTCCATACTCTATCTATATTTTTTGACACCCAGTTTTTTATCAACCATAAGAAGAACCATTAATCAATTTTAAAAGGATTTAATACATTGGGATTCCCCTGAATTTGTCAACTTTTTTGTCCGGCTCCCCTGAACTTTCAAAAGTTTTTCTCGCCCCCCTGAACTTTCTAAAAGTTTCTCTCGCCCCCTTTAAAAACTTTCAAAAGTTTCTCTCATCTCCTAGGTACCACGTGTCAACTTTTGATTAGATGTCATGTTTAAAAACATCAAACCAGTCAGAAATCGACACGTGACATTTAAGGGGGTGAGAGAAACTTTTAAAAGTTTTTAAAGGGTGCGAGAGAAACTTTTAAAAAGTTTAGGGAGCGAACCGGATACAAAAATCAACAAGTTTAGAAGGGTCTCCATGTTTTTACCTTTTAAAAAATTTAAAAAGGTTGTGGTCCCTCTTTTGGACAGAACTCTCTTGGATTTGTTGATAATAGTAGGCTTTGATAATTAATGATGAGAATTGAGAAGCCATAATAAATTTTGTCTTTAGCCTAATTAGTAATTACATACTAATAGTGAAAGGGCTTAATTTTTCGACAACCAAAAAGAAAACCTTATCGTCAGTCTTCCTTTATGGACTTTTATCGGAAATAATGCAAAGCTTATGATGTGAAACTCTTTATCAGTTTATAGCAGATAATTGTCTTGTCTTTCATTACAAAGATAATTTAAAGTTTTATTTGGGAGCAAAGTAATGAAGAATCATAAGGGAAAGGAAATGAAATGATAGTAAATTAAAGAATAGGAAAGGAAGGGGAATATAAAAAATTGAGTAATTTTGTTTTTAGTAGTAAATGATGGTTTTATAAAGAAAAATAAATATAAATTACCTACATAACCTTTTAGAGACATTGAAATAACGATGAAGAAAGCCTGTACACGCTGCCCTTATCATTGATTGCAGTGTCAAAATTAGAAGAGGAGTCGTTTCCCCTGGGATCCGGCCAATTTGGGCGGAATAAAAGTAAGGGAACTGAACGTAACCGAGTTCCGGCCATAAGCTCTCTTTCTGTTCAATCTCATCATCCCAAACGCCGGATCTGATTTCCCATCCCTTCCCTTCCTCTCTAATTCGTCGTTCCAAACAAACCCTAAGTGACAGCACATTTCATATTACCTCTAGAATTACGAAAATGGAAAAAGAAAGAAGAAAAGAGCCTTTGTATGCTTTGATTAATTTAAGCCATACAGTTTGGAATATTTCATTTCTTCCAAAATCAATAAAACAAAATGCAAATACAAGGTATTTACCTAAAAAATTTTATGCTGTTAATCAAATTTTTTTTTTATTAAGGTATATTTCTAGAATTTCCTTTGGCCACTGTATTTTTAACGAGTTATTTTTTTAGGAATAGAATAGTAGTTACTGTATAAAAAAATCAAAATAACTTTATTTTTGAAGTTGTTTTGATTATCATTGGTGCTTTGACAGAAGTGGTGCTAATTGTATATAAAAGTTCAGAGATAAACTAATCATACGAATTGAGCAACGAATGAATAAATAAATGAAATTAATATTTAAATTTTAAACAACGTAATTTTATTGGAAACAAAATCCGAGTTCTTACAGGCAATATGCAATATACGTGAAAATGTTAAAACGACAAAATTTAATTCGAACTATAAAATTATATATTACACTTTAAATAAGATCTTATTTATTTGCAGGAAAATATTATACTCGAAAATATTTTTTAATTTTACTGTTTGTTTCATTTTAAAAAATTGGGATAATTATTTTCCCTCCAAAAAATGGGAAAACATTTTCCCCAACAAAACACATCCGATGGATAATTAATTCTATTTTTTTTTATCTTTGTTGCACTCTTTTCCACTGTTTTTCATCATAATGCAATAAACCTACTTTGTCTTCATCTCTCCTACTTTCTTATTTCCATAATCCTTTTCAGTATTTTGAGTTGATCTCTCTTTTAGAAAAAAAATTTGATCGGTGATTATTTTTAGATTAACAGAAAACAAACTTATGGGATATATATTAATATATAATCACATATAATTGTATAAATTTAAAGTATCATATCTAAACTTCATAAAACAAAACTAATCCGATTTGCTTTCTTTTTGTCATCTCTATTTCTTATGCTGTAAGAAATATCATGTTTATAATAGTTTATATGATATTCTGTGTTCGGAGCTTTACAATGAAAATTAGTCTAGCATTTGATTTTGTTGTACATGAAATCCAGGAAATGCCTTGTGTAATTGAGTTTATTTGACTTTGTTGTACATGTTGAACAAAAATATTGTTAAATGTACAAGCAAATACGTTGTTACGTATTTAAAATTGTTATCTGAAAATATTTTCTATAATGCACTCAAACAGCGAAAAATATTTTACAATGTTGTTACCAAACGCAGAAAAATATTTTATTTTTCCGTACAATATTTTTCACTGTAAAATATTTTTCTTTGCACAATATTTTTCTGCAAACAAACGGGGCCTAAATTCACAAATATATGAAGTTTTCAATACTAGTGTAGTACTTTTGAGATGCACAAGTAATCATTTATAATCAGACCAAAGTTTTTATAATTTGATTTGGAAATATATTATTAATAGATAAAATTAATGGATATTTATGAAATTCGAATTCACTGAAAATTTTTTATTATTATCCATAAAAAATTAAAAATATATCTTAAAAAGTATAAATGCAAAAACGCTTTTTTAGACTTAATTGCTTTTATATATAGATTTTGGAATTATATCAAATCCTGTATTGTAATTCTTAAATTATCTGCAATATAGATATTGAAAAATCAATGAAACGACAATATTTCGCATATCTTGCATTTATCGCAATTTCCTTTGGAATCAGAATACTTTAAAAATTTCAGACAAATCTTTTTCAATGTTAAGATTAATTTTCTTCAATACTATAAATAATAAAACAAACACGTATATAAGGAAAATAAATTACATGAATTGATGGTATAAAGGTGATACTTTATTATCACATTGTGGTATATGAATATACCAACTTTCCTTCATTTATAAGGTAATAAAATCATTTAATCACGAGTGTTATGAATGTGGATATTTTCTCAGAAAACGCGTGATAGAAATATTCGATCTTGAATAGTCATATCCGGTAAGCATAGCCCTTATTTTTTAAGTTGATGAATAATTTGACGTGTAATATCAGTTACCTCAAAAGTATCAAGAATAGTCTTATTACGAATTTTGGTATAACGAGTTGTTGCAAAGGAAAATTGTTGTATATTGTCGATATTTAGGAGATTTTCTTAAAAATCGCGTGATAGAAAATTCAATCTTGAATTGTTATATCCGATAAGCATAGCCCTTATTTTTTAGTTGATGAATCATTTGATGCATAATAAAAGGAATGAAAAAAAAAGTTAGTTGCCTCAAAAGTATCGAGAATAGTCTTACTGACGGATTTTGGTATAATGAGTTGTTGCAAAGGATAATTGTTGTATTGGGTATTGTCTGTAGATGCCATTGAACATTACAGAGCGGTTACACTTAGTCTGTCTTCTTGTACTGTTGAGTCTCGTGATGTGAAATAAATTGATGGGACCTCTTACATGTGTAACACATATCAAAAAATGTTATAAAAACAAAAAAAGATACAAAATTATAAATCATTCAAAAAAGTAATTCATAGAAGTTGTGAAAAACAAAGTATTACCTAAATATAAGTGTAACCGTGGACACCTTACAATTTATTGGTAGGAGGTCTAGGATTCGAAACCTAACCTCTTCAAAAATTTGATAATTATTAAAAAAAAAATTACATAATCCTTTTTTTGGGTAGAAATGAAAATCCTTTGGCTCCATTAACTAAAAATATCATCATACTTCACATTATTCTATCATGTTTAGTATGATTCTGCGAATAAAAGGTGGCCAATGATAATTACAAGCTGAAAATTGCTTATTGGCATCTTGACTATATTAAAAGTAATGAAAAATGCAATAGCTTTTATTTATAGTTGGTCAATGTTATGCACTACCGTTATAATTTTCAAAAAGAAATAATGTGTAAAATACGTGGAAATTAAAAAAAAAGTGGGCCCAGATTGTGTCAGCCAACTTTATTATGACAGAAAACCCCAAATGGTAGATGTGAAGTGTAGATTAGTACAAGAGAAATGGAGGGCAATATATGGAAAGATGAGTGAGTAAAGGGACATATAATTATAGAAATCCACCTCAGCATCTCTCCCCACCTTTCATGAATATTTGCTCCCTTTCTTACCACTCCATAGAAAATCTCACTCCCTTCACACCCTTGAAGAACACCAAAATCGTCTCTGAAATGGATGAAGTAAGCATTTTTGTGATTTTTTTTTTTTTTTGAAATGGGTTTTCCTTTTTCTCTTAAATAATGATACATCTCTTTTGAGTTTTGATGAACAGAAAGAGGAAGAGAAGAAAGAAGAAGATAAGAAGAAAGAAGAATATGCTCCTGAAATAGTTCTCAAGGTTGATATGCATTGTGAAGCTTGTGCCAGAAAAGTTGCTAGAGCCCTTAAAGGATTTCAAGGTCCTTTTTTCTTCCCTCATAATGATTCTTTTACTAGTATGTTTATCAATTTACATTTCCAATTTCATTCTTATAAAAGTTATTTTTCCGGTGAAGTGGAGGCCTGAATTTACCTGGCTTAATTGGTTTGTATTAGACATACATATGTGGAAATTAAATGACTATGAGAAATGCATAAAACGGTAATAATCCTAAACTAAACTGATATTTTATTTTTTTGAAAAATGAATGGTAAAGATTTTAGCTTATCGGTGAACACTGAAACCGTGATTTTAGAGGTTAGAAGTTGAAGTCCACATTAAGGTGGGTTGAAATGAGATTTTTCTTTGTTATTATTATTGTAAATTGGTCGCCATTCAAGAATGTTCGTGATTGATTCTTACACTACTTTTAACGGTATAATGACGATTATAACATATAAGGAAGCGTATATCTGAGAAGTTAGTACAAAATTTGGTAGAAAATGAAAAAATATTGAGTGGGGTGAGTGGTTACAGGAGTGGAAGAAGTAAAAACAGATAGCAAAGCAAGCAAAGTAGTGGTGAAAGGCAAAGAAGCAGACCCACAAAAGGTGAGTGAAAGACTCCAAAAGAAAAGTGGAAGAAAAGTTGAATTAATTTCCCCTCAACAAAACAACGACCAGCCCAAAGACCCTCTGCCTGACCCTCCCAAGGAAGACAAAAAATATGAGGTAATTTCTTTCTTTTTTACTTTTTTATTCTTCATTTTCTTGAGTTTTGTTGTATAAAAAATCATAAACTTGTTCTACATAGGATAACAAAAACTATTTATAATGTGGATTTTCTTATCTGGAGTATATATTTTAGCTTTAAATACCTTCAGACTAAATATGTGGCGACCTACTTAATTTTTTCATGATTCATATGAACTAATTTTACTCGCTTTCACAACAATCACGGTTCATGAATTGAATATTACAAAATCGGGTATTTTGCTATTATTATTATTATTATTATTATTATTATTATTATTATATACAAAATCAAAATTGAGAGCAAAAGAATTGACAAAATCAATAACAGAATAAAGAATTACAGACTACGAATCAAAATCTCCTATTTTAAATATTTTTAGTAACATGTATGCTATGAAAAGAAAAGATAATAATTGAAATTAAGTTTGGACTCTAATTGGTTATTTGGATTCGATTTATATTCAGTTATTTATGAATGTTTAGAGTTACTATAAGGTGAAATGTTTTGGGACTGTTTGGCTTCTGACATGAAAGTAACAAAACATGTCAGAAAATATAGGCACATTGTACGAGATGGACCAAAACAATATCACTATTTAATTAAATGTAGTGTTTATTGACCCCACTTTTCAACTTCAATTACTTTTTCACGGGTCGCAGGATGACACAATTGCCTAATTCTGTATCCTTTTGAATTATATTATATTCATAAATATAATAATTAATTTGCTAACGTTCTAAATTTACAAAGTAATTAATTCAGAATAATAATTTTTATAATAATTACACAATTGACTGGGTTTGGAGTTTCTTGAAATGTACTTTATAACATTCTGTTTTTATAATATATATTTATTTTTCTTAAACCCAGTCAAAAAAAATTCACAAAACCTTTTGTGATGATAAGATTCAAAACCATGCCTCAAGGTCTTTTATTTGGAGTGTAGAAGTCTGATATATTGCATGAATTGAGGTTAAAAAAATAGTGCTAGCGCAAGTTGAGTTGTCACATCAACATCAACTATTTCACATTAAAATTAAAAACTTTGTATAGTATTTGGTGCACTTGACCCTTATTAAATGTAGGACTCAATTTTCATATTTAGTTTGGACTGTAGCAAGTCTCGAGGGGTGTGGGCGTCTCCTAGGGTTCGCTACTCCCCACATGATCTTTGCACTGTATTGCAGGAGTCCAAGTTTTTTTTAATATTTAATAAATAAGAGTCCAACTTTTACCAATGTTAAGTTGCATTTTACTCTAATCAACTCATTAATAAAAATTAAATACATAGGATTAATGAATAGATAATGCCAGTGGAAAAAAAGAACTCTTAGAACATCCATATATTGTTTAAACAATACCTTGGATTGTCTTTTATCTGCCAAACTGTATAATACAATGCGTCTTAGTATTATATATTTTAAGTCTGCTTAAACTGTTTATGTTCATTGAAAATTATGCAGCCTCCTCCGGTGGTAACAGTTGTATTAAACATTCGAATGCATTGCGATGCTTGTGCTCAAGTTTTACAAAAGCAAATTCGAAAGATTCCAGGTACATTCATTTTTCCACTGCATTATGATTTAGAGATTGATAATTGATTAAAATATGGAATGCTGATGATGATTAAGAGAAAATAACTCATTTTAGTTATACTTCGTGTTTCAATGTTAATGAAATAGTGAAAGTAATGTAGGAGTGGAAACGGTGGAGACAGATGTGGGAAACAGCAAGGTAACGGTGAAAGGAGTGGTGGATCCAGTGAAGCTGGCTGAAGCTGTATATAAAAAGACCAAAAAGCAAGTCTCCATTGTCAAAGAGGAAGAAGAAAAAAAAGAAGAAGAGAAGAAAAAGGAAGAAAAGGAGAAAAAGGAAGAAGAGAAGAAGAAAGAGGAAGAAGACAAGGAAAATGGTGAGATTAAAAGAAGTGAATATTGGCCAAGTAGGGCGTATTTGGAGTATGCTTATGCCCCTCAATTGTTCAGTGATGAGAACCCTAATGCTTGCTCTCTTATGTGACTTTGTTGGCCTTATTTTTATTTCTATGAACCATAGTTGATGATGCATTTTTCTCTATTATTTGTAAGTATATGCTAATAATACAATTGGAAAATTATGGCGTAATTATTGCTATTGTGGCTTTTTATTAAAATTCCTGAAAACCATGTGTATATATAGGCCTACGTTGATTATATTTCACTGTAAAGTAGAACAGAGTTGAATAGTTCTTGTGTTGAAAATGGCCACAAGCATTGGACTCGGTGTTGTCAAGGCGCTAGGCACAGACGAGGCGCCAGAGTGCCTAGCGCCCGTGACAACACTGATTGGAATCCCATGTTCAAAGATCCGTTTGACATTTTGACTGTTAACTTTTCTAGAATTTGTTCGAAACCCACGACAAATTCATCAACTGGACTGTTTCTTACCGGTCAAATGTCTAGTATATATCTAGTTTCGAGAAAAGTTTGATTCAAATGATTGAAACATATTAAATGCTTGAGCAAATTTAGCAAGATGTGTGTCTATTTTGTACATATATGTTACTCTTCCGTTTCATATATGCACCTTGGAGCAAACTCAAGTCACATGGAAAGTTGAATATAACTTTATTCAATATATATGAGTCCACACAATCATATAGTCTTATACCTCTTAGGAAAATTCCAACAACAAATCTTGTCAAGAATTAGTCAAAAAATGAACAATATTATACTAATGTGTACTTGAACTCAAATCCCACATGGAATTTGAATAAAACTTAAGCAATCATACGAGTCCACACAATCATATAATATGATACCTATTAGAAGAATTCCAAAAATAAATTTGTGGGGGCTTAGCTTAATGCCGACAATATTATATTAATATGAACATCTGGTGTGACGCTTTCGAGTCTCTACATTGTATTGCAATACCGATACATATAGCATATTTCATACAAATTTGTTACATATTCATTATATTAATTGTTACTGTTAGATTATGACTTTTAAATAGTAAAAGTTGTTTTAAAAGATATTAGGAGATAAAGTTAGAATTTGATATTTTAGGATAATATGTAATTTAAGTTTGAGATTTAGATTGCATTTCACATTTTAGAATTTTCTTGTTAGTTATATTTTGTAATTCTATAAGTAGGCCTTCATAATTCAATAATAAGTGTGTTCATTTGTGACATATGCAAGTTTGCGCCTATGGCTTCCATCCTCTCATTCAATATTAAGTACAACTGATATCAGAGCTTCCTTCTTACATGGCTTGTAATTTTTCAACCGAAGAAAATATAAAAGTGAAAAAAGTAAGCCATGATTATACAACAAGAAGAAAATATAAAAGTCACAGAAGTAAGCCATGATTATACAACAAGAGGATGAAGCCTTGATGAACCGAAACAAATAGAAAAGGAGCTATGCCTATGACCCGTGACCAAATGACTCATGAATGATGACCCATGACCAATTGATTCATGATCGGTGAACTATGACCAAATGACCCATGACTAGGGCTGTAAACGAATCGAACCGAGCCGAGCTTTGCTGAGTTCGAGCCGAGGTCAACACGAGCTCCAGCTTAGTCAAACCGAGCTCGAGTTCGAGCCGAGTTCGAGCTTGGTCAACACGAGCTCGAGTCGAACTCGAGCCGAGCTTTTTTCGAGCTTAGTCGAGCTCCATTCGAGCAAGCTTACTCGAGCCTTATTCGAGCTTTGGTATTTCATTTAATTTTAACATGTATAAGATAAGATTTGAGTTTGACTTGAGTTTAAACTATTATTTAACCATATAAATTAGCATATTATATATTTTTTTATATTTTACTTATACTTTAACATTATATTATATACATATATACATTTATTGTCATTTTGTATCAAGTATAACCATATATGTGATTTGTACATATCTATTATATAAATATGATAAATAAAAAGATAAAAATATGTTCACGAGCTCATTAACGAGCTTTATCGAGCTTATTCACGAGCTAATTCTCGAGCCTCTTATCGAGCATGTTCGTGAGTTTCGAGCTCGAACGCACATTGTTCAAGCTTGGCTCATTTATGACAATGAGCTTAATATTTTATTCACGAACAAGATCGTTTATTAATGAGTCGAGCTCGAACGAGCTTTTTTCAAGCCGAACACCGAGCCGCTCGCGAGCGGCTCTGTTCATTTACAGCCCTACCCATGACCAAATGACCAATGCTATGACCGATACTTTGACTCATGCCCTAGCTATGAGACATGACCCATCTTCATGTACTTGTTTATATTTTTTCAATAAGATTTCACAATCTAGGAGGAATGTTAGATTATGCTCTTGAAATAGTAAAAGTCTTTTAAAAGATATTAGGAGTTAAGTTAGAATATGATATTCTAATATAATATTAAATTTAAGTTTGAGATTTAGATTAAATTTATGTTGTAAATTTGTTTCATTTGCCTACAAAAGCTACTTTTATTTTATTTTTTTAAACACGATCAAGCAATTATTATTTTACTTAATCTTAACTTCTAAATTATCAATTTACTTCATTTTGCCTTCTCCCGTATCCACGTAACAAACCCCTCATACAACACATTCTCTCTCTTAATTAACATTAATTTCAAATTTTAAAACCATCATATCTCTCAAACGGTTGATTTTTTCAACTCGATTTCTTAGAGCAATCAGTTTGACTATCAGGTATGACTTGCATTTCTTTCATATAAGAATCTATCATGGGATAGAGGATTCCTATCAGTAATTTATTCTTGTCTTCATCGGTTGATATTAGTTTCTGAACTTCGCCTGTTGGATGACAAACATTGGTTAGTCAATGGAATGTAAATAAATATTTTAAGTTTGATGGATAGTGATAGATTACCTCTTCTGTTGTTCTTTTAAATATGTTCATATTTACGATTTTCTTGCTTAATTTCATTTGGCATGTCTTCCACTGATAAATTCTTGGACGTAAGACATTTTCTGAGATCTTGACCTTTCTACAGATTGTGCCTCTGTATGTTGTACATACTTCATAAAATCAAACCTAAAAAATGATTGGCATCCTTCAACTAAAATGATTTTTGGTCTTGATTTATTCTCACCGGTCTTTTTGAACTCATGAAGAAATCTATCGAACATTATTTTCCCCCATTCAATTTTCTTGCACTGTCTACTAAGCATACAGTTTAGGTAGTCTTGATTTATCACATTGTTAGCCTACATACCCATGAGATAGTATTGAATAAAGTAGACGATGGCAAATGTCAGGTAATCTTTTCAGGGATGTTTCTATTCTTCTCAAGGAAATCCTCGAATGCCTCCTTTCTGATAAAAGTCTTTTTGAAGTATTGAATCAAAAGTTTGCTTCCTTTCTTAGTTTTGATGATTTTTGGTGCTCTTTTTGTTGGCGCTTTCAATCCAGAAATGAGGCAGAAATGCTTCAATGAAAAATCCAAAAATGTTTTAGCAACCTTTATGTATACGGAATCTTTGTCGTTTGTCTGTAGCTCTCTAATCATTAGTGAGTGGATTAGTTGTTTTTTCAATCTTTGTTCGATTACATAAAAGAGGTATCCGAATATTGTTTCTTTGAATTTATCAAGAATAGATTTTCTAAATACTGTCTTGATCATGAATTCAAGGATTTCATAATCTGATGGAGTATAGTTTCTTGCCACCCAGTATTATAATTTCTTATATACTGGTTTCATATATTGCAAATGTTGTAATAGCATTATATAACATCTTATAATATTACATAACATAATATAACATTATGTAACATCATATAACATTACCTAATAGTTTTGGGCATCAACCTCGAAATATTCAGAAGATCAATCATCTGATCTGCCATAATCTATAACATGAATTGTATATAACATCATCTAACATTATATATTTAGAGGCAGATCCACCCTTTACCCCGTAGGGTCCTTGGAACCCATCAATTTCCTAAAATTACTTACTAATGTACCAATATATTGAACTTGAACCCCACTTGATTCTTAAGTTTGACCACAACGTAAATACAGATGTACAATTAAACTCAATACTAATATTAGCATTATTTCATTAAATTTAGAAAAAGATAAATTTCTTAGTATATCTTAATAAATTACTTATTTTCTATTGAATAATTATCTGTTAGAAAAATCAAATACACCAAAATTAGTTATTCTATTATGTAATCAATCTTATTTATAGACTTTTGTAGTAAAAAAATTGTAACGAAATAATTTTATTGACTTTTGGTTAACATATACAATCATTTTTTATGTAAAATCTATCCTTACTTTGTTGTTAAACGAAATAAATATTACTTTGCTCATTCCATTATTAAATTAGATGATGAAACCCACATACAATGGTGGAGATAAGTAAGGTAACAATACTTTACAAAAATTATGAGAATCTCCCAATTTTCATATTGCATATTATATATATGTACATCATGGTAAAAAATTTATGGATCCGCCACTGTATAACATCATATAGCATTATATAACATGATCTTATATTGTTAGGATACATTCTAAAATTTTTTTCTGAAAAATTATAACATAATTTTAAATTTGGTTTGCAGCCACAAAAGATGATATATCATGTAGTAAGTTTTCTGCAATCTTTTAATTCTCCTAGATGACGGATATCATGCAATGTAAACAATTATAACATCACCTAGAAGCATGCACAGGGTGTATAACATGATCTTATCTGTTAGAAGCATCATATGAAGTAATAACAGCAGTAATCGTCTTTTTATCGAGAAAATCTTGTTAAAATAATCATGCATTCCAACAATGTTATAGAAAATACCTCTTAGAGGCATGCACATGGTATATAACATGATTATATCTATTAGAAGCATCGTAGGAAGTAACTACATCATTAATCGTCTCTGTTTGTTCGAGAAAATCTTGCCAAAATAATGATGCATTCGAGTTATTTTATAGAAAATACATCTTCAACGATTTTTCACGATGTTGAAGCCATTTCTTCTTGTCGATGTTCGGTTTAAGGTTTCTTCATTGCTTCGTTGATTGAAATATTTTTTGTTCTTCGAACCATCTGAAAATAGAGTTGATGGAGAGACGATCGATGTACTCGCAACTGTAGAATGGCGTGAAATCGAAAAAATGAGAGAAATTCGAAATGTAAATGGTGATAGAGTTTGGTTTTCGAAACAGTAGAATGGTGAGAGATCTGAAATCAGAGTGAAAAATGTGTTTTCAGCAGTTTTGAGAGTTTAGAAAATTGGTTTTGTAGAACAACATATTTAGTTATTATGAAACATAAGATGAGATTATGATTAAATTGAGTTGATGAGATTTTGGGATTCTTAAAGAAATACCCCTTTATAGAGTGTTGTTTTAAAACAAGAGTTTGCAATTCATAAAATACCCCCAATTGAATTTTAAAACTCAACAATTAACATTTAAATTTAATCAATACCCCCCAATAAATACGTTAACTCTAAACTCCCAATTAATTCAGGACCCACTCACCACCACTCCAATTGCAGTTCTTGTAAACCCTAACTTCTTTCTTCAACAATTCAAACAAAAACAGAATACATCAAAACTATAAAAACACAACGATATAAAATGCTTTCACCCGTAACTCAGTGACGAGGGGGTGTACATGCACTGTGAAGTGTAGGAGCAGCTTTATTAGCTAAGGCACTGAAGACCTGGCAAAAATAGGTACAAGAGTACAAGATCGAAGCAATCCTCTAAGGGAATACACAATCAATCATAAACTCTCATAAATCTATCGACAAAACGATAACAGAAGCCAGGAATCAAAGCTAGGATCAAATCCATCATCTACGGCAAACAGAGTTAAGAAAACAACAAAGTAAAGAGGACATACAATACAAATAATATAATTAAGTAACATTTATATAAATAATTTGTAAAAATTATACAACTATATCAATTTTCCTATTTATAATAGCTCAGAGTCTAGTAAGTTTGTTAAGTTAGAGATTCGGAGTTAGTTGCATAGAAAGTAAAGATTTTAATTAAAAAATGTTTTCATTCATTTCCAAGAAGACGTCCTTGCAAACTTTTTGGAAATGGTGGTTATTATGCTTTAAAAAGTAATAAGTAAAGGTTTTCCAGTCAAGAAAAAAAAGGCAACTTTATCCGCTTTGAATTGAAATTTTGTAGGTTAAACCGTTAAACAATAAAAATACAATTTGGCACACATTTTGGAAAAATGTAAATATGTTTTATTTAAAGGATGGTATTAAATGTTTAGAAAATCATAACATAACAATTAATTCTCGAAGTTTTTCTCAAATTTTGACATATGATTTTTAAATAATATTATTTTGTAAATTTTGAATTAATTAAAATTAATTCCGTGAACGTCATTTGTTTAGAATAAAATATTTTTATTATCTTTTTACTAACTTTTTAAAAGCACAAAACAATTTTCAAAAAAAATACAAAAACCTTTTT
>CAOJBJ011131184.1:0-10036 GCA_948291685.1 Euphorbia celastroides | reverse complement strand
GAGGAAAGGGGGGGCGATTGGATTGGGGAAAGGGCGGTTGATTTTGATGTTCGAGCTGCTGGAAATTGCAGAGAAGCTGCTGGTGGTGGAGGTGAAGGTGGTGGAAGGCGGCGGGTTGGAATTCGAGGAGGTTCAATGGGTGGAGTTGAAAGATGGGCTTGAAGATATAGTGCTTCAGTGGCATAATGATACTTGTGTTGAACAAGAGAACAAGATGAACTTGAACTCTGGTATGAATTTCAATACACAAGCTGATCTTTGTACATGTTGATCATTTTTGAGTTAGTTTAGTTGTAATTCGATTCGATCATGTTCTTTCTTTGGGATTTCGTGTTTGTATATGTAAACTGCTGAATTTTGTTGAATTGGATTTGATTCTTGGTTATGATCTTGTGTTTTGGCTTCAAGATTGAGAATTTACTTATCGAAATCGAGCCATTTTCGAGCGTTGTTGTATATGAAAGTTACAGGCTTGAAAGATCCAACTAGTTGAGGAAAAAAATAGTTCAAATTGCACAGAAAATTCCCAATTTGATACATGTTGAAGATCATTTTTTGAGTTGTAGATCTTGTTAGTTTAGTTGTTATTTGATTTGATCATGTCCTTTATCCGGGTTTTTTCATATTTGTATATGTAAATCTGTTGAGTTTTGTTGAATTGGATTTGATTCTTGGTTATGATCTTGTGTTTTGCTTCAAGATTCAGAATTACTTATCGAATCGAGCCATTTTCGAGCTTTGTTGAACATGAAAGTTACAGGCTTGAAAGATCCAACTAGTTAAGGAAACAATAGAGTTCAAATTGTACATAAAATTCCCAATTTGGTACATTTCAAAGGTACAAGAACAAGTACAAAGTATATTCTACACATCCCAAAATCTTTCTAAACTAGAGTTCCGGTTAACTGACATAACTGTCATCGTATTCAACCTCGATTACAGTAGACAAAGTCGTTAGCCACGCCTGCAAACCGTCCCTAGAATCCTTTTTCCTTGTAGCTTCGAGCTTTCCCACAGCTTGCTTTGAAATCCCACACTTTACCAAAATCATCCCGAGCGACTTAAAAGTACAGTCATCGGGCTCTACATTAGCCCCGATCATGTCCCGAAATGTCCCTAAAGCATCTCTAAATCTCGAATCAACTGCATATAACCCGATCACATTGTTGTAGCTCAATATATCGCTCAAAAGCCCCAACTCTCTCATCTCTTTTGCAACCCGGTTCGCCTCAACAAATCTCCCGAGTCTCTTACACATGCACAACATCATTGCATAGGTGAACTCACTAGCGATCCCTTTTTCCTTCATTTTCCTGAATATTTCTTCGGCCTGTTTGACCATCGCTTGCTCACAGTAAAGATCGATCATACAATTCGAAGAGTACACATCAGGACCCGATTCCAGCGATTGAAGCAGTTCATATGTTTCGAGTGCTTCTCTCAAGTACCCGACTTTTGTATACAACTTAATCAACGAGTTGTAAATCACCTCATTTCCCGACAAACCCGCTCTTTTCATTGCATCAAAATAAGCCATAGCTTCTTTAACACTTCCACTCTCAGCAAAAGCGTTAATCAAAACGCCATAAACTATAACATCCGGCTTTACATCAAACCGAATCATTTCCTCATAGACATCCTCAGCATTTTTCAACTTCCCCAATTTCACGAAGCTCGAAATTACAGCACAATATAGAACACAATCATTAACCAATCTCACCTCTTGCATCTTCCTCAAATAAAAACACGCCTTTTTGGGTAAATCTGCACTAGCCAAAATTTGTATAAGCGAACTATAGCTACACCTATCGGGAACTAGCCCTCGAGTCTCCATACTATCGAATAATTCACAGGCTTTTTCATAATTCTTCCCCAAACCATAAGCCTTAATCATCACATTAAACTCGAGGACCGTTAATTTTTTCCTCTCCAAGGAACATTGAAAAACTTTCTCGGCTTCTAAGATATGCCCACGTTCCCCATATGCATCCATGTTGGCAGAGTAACACGGGGGGCTCATTTTACCCGAAAGATGGAACCTTTTAAACCATAGCCACGACTTCTCGAGCTTTCCAGCTTCTATGTACATTCTGGTCAAAGCCGATTGAGTATACTCGTCAATCTCCAAGCCCTTTTCATCCATTTCTGAAACCAGAGCTTCCGCCTCATTAACTATATGCCTTATCGATAGGGCGTATAGTAATGTCCTGTAACTCACAAGGTCGGGTTCTAATTTCCGCCTCTTCATTGCTTTGAAGTACCGAGCTGCTCTATTTATGTCGTTGTGTTTGGCATAAACTGAAATGAGAATGTTGTATGTCCTCGTATCGGGTGAGCACTTGAGCTCTTCCATCTTTCGGATTAGCTCTCCTACTTCTTCGAGCTGGCCATGGCTCCCGAACATATGAATCATCGTATTGAAAGTGACCGTTGTCGGCTTAATCCCTTTACTAATCATCTCCAAAAAAGCCCCGGATGCCTCTTTGACTTTCCCGCCTTTCCCATACATGTCTATCAATGTATTGTAAGTGTATGAACTCAAAGGAACATTGACATTCTCTTTCAAATCTTTCACATTTCGGTTACTTGGCCTCGAAATCCCTTTGGGTTTCAAGGACTTGCTTGACCACTTTTTGAAATAGGCCTCGCCTTTTTTGAAGTCCCCGGATTTCTTGTACATTTGCATAACAATCCCCATTGTCACCTCATCGGGTTCCATTCCTTGTTCGTTCATCTTTTCAAGCCAATGGAGCGCCTTTTCAATTAACTCGCCTTTGGTACAAACATCAATTAGAGTTCCATATGTGGAATTGATGAGAGGAATTGGCTTGACATACATTTCATTGCACAAACTTTCAAGGTGATCCCATTGCCGAGCTTTTCCAAGTATTCGGATCATTATATTGTAATGAATCACATTCAATTCGTAACATCCTTTCCTCTTTAGCCACTCAAAAATCTCCATTGCTCTCTCCCAATTTGTCTGCTCCTTCAAAATTATGCTCCTTTCTTTGTTGCTCAGCGTATCTTCCCACGGTTTCATCGCCTCATCTAAGTTCTCAATTGTTTCCAAGGCGTTTAAAATCGATGGAATGCAGCCGCCGTAGTTGGGGAATTTCGTCGAACACTTGGTGTGCACTTTTTGAACTGAACAATTCCCATTAACCCCGCCCAATTCAGCCCCGAAACTCTTCTTTTTCGAACTTTTGGCGTAATCCCAATAGGGTTTTCTCTGTTCCTTATCTTGTTTATCAACGCTTACCTTGTCCCAATTCTGTTGGTGGATTAAATTTAGCTTCTTGACGGCGCCATTGGAGGTCTCGAGGAGTCTCTGGTGTTGGAATTTCTTGATGGGTTCGGCGTTTTCGAGAGGGGAAACGGAGACTGCGGCGTTTGGGGAAAGTGAAACTCCGAAATTGGGCGAAGTTCTTGTGGAGCTGCAAACGAGGAAGCAATTTGAATCTAGCTGAAGTTTGACGAACATTTTTCTTAATTGGCGAATTATGCGCAGAAAATTCTACAATGAAGGGTTTAATGGTTTTTAGGATGGAAGTGTTGTTGGGTTTGACAGGATGGGGTTTGGGGATTCAGACATGGTTTTGAACTGCAGTTATGTGGGATGAACTAGTTCTTGATGTTTCTTGTCGCGGCCTATTTCTCTTGCCGGCTTTATGTATTGCAAGTTTCATTTTATTGTTGATATTTTTGCAATCTCTTTTAGGGGCGAACTTTCACTTAATTAAATCGAACCGAACCAAATTAATTCGATCAATTGGATTAGGATTTCTTCAGAAGAAAATTTTGATGCTATTATTATAGATATATTATGAATATTTTTCTTACTAGACCACAATTGAGATTTTTTGCAATTAGAGTATAACTAATGGTTGTAATTTTTGTTTCGATTGATCTGCCGTCCCAACTTTGTGTTCATTACACGTTTTTCATTAAATTTCGATATATAGCAAACACATATGGTAAATAAAAGAGAAAACATGAACCGAAACATGAATCAAATATGAAACACTCGATGGAGCAACATAAAGAGACATAAGTTTTTTTTTTATGAAAAAAGAGACATAAGTTTGAAAAGAAAAAATATATGAGTTCTATTTCTTTTTTCGGCATCATTTAATAATTTCAAACTTCAAAGATAAAAACAAGTTGTTATAATTTTAGCCAACATTACTTCGCGATCATGCATTATGAACTGGCAACTACCTTTTTGATGGTACGAGACAATGACTCCCCAGAAATTAGTTATTTCTATGTAGTATGCTATAGCATTTTTTCACTAAAAAATAACTATACCCAAATTTTTATTTAACTAAGACTAAAAAATAACTAATATACTGATATGCAGTACTCAAGGCAGTTTGATAATGAGAAGGAACCAAATAGCTCCTAGTTCAGTGAAATTGCAGACCATATCATTATTCCATAATGCCAACCAGTTCTCTAACATTTTTGTAAGGAAATAAAAATGATAACCAATTGGTACAAGCACAAATTCTGTTGAATTCTTCATTAGGATCACTTGCAGTATTTCTTGAACCAAACCCCAATATTAAGAAAGCTCTCCAAGTCCGATTGCGGTCTGCAAAAACAAAGCATCACATGATCAGATAACACTTCAAAGGTATTATCAAACTAAGTTCATTTGAAGCACAAAAGTTACCTCTCGATCCCATGAACATCTTCGGGAAAAATCAGAATTTCAACCTCTACTCCCCTCTCTTTCAATGCCCGAGCATACTACACATTCAAAAAAGTGTAACCAAAGTTAATCTTATTGCAAAATGTGATTATGAATTTCGATTTGAGAGGGTTAAGAGATCTTACTTGCAAGCCATTAGACATCGGTACTCGAAGATCCTTGGCCCCAATGAGAAATATTGTCGGTGTTTTCACCTGTAAAAAACGTTACACAACAAGGTTCATACCGCGTTTTGACTTTTTCTAATGGTCAAACACATCTAAACTTGGACCAAACAGCCAACTGCAACTCCTGAACTTTCCAAAGTTTCTCTTAGCTCCTTGAACTCGACAAAAGTACAACTATTCGCCCCCTGAACGTCACATGCTAAATTCTACTTGGTTCAACTTTTTAAATACGCCATTTTTCTATTTTCTCTCTACAATAAGAAGTCGACACGTGGCATTATGGAGGCCAACTGACACATTTTTTGGTCAAAGTGGAAACTTTGCCTACTAAGCAAGATTACCTTTGCAATGTGTGAAATGGGGGACTGGCTATAGAATATGGACAAATCTTCAACTGAAGGAGCTTCAGTAAATTTATTTTTCCCTTCAATTCCATAAGCTTCAAAGTAGCACCAGTCAGGAATATCGGTTGTACCGACCATTGATGACAGATTGCAAACAGGATTTCTGGCTGCTGCTGCAACAAACTTATCTTGTGCCTGCAGATTATAGAACAGAGACATTACTTCAGAAAAATTTGCATAATACTATGAACTTGTCTGGTCTATAAAAGAGAACTCGCTTTCGGTAGGACATAGTTTTCACCTGGCCAATTAAGTGAGTTGTAAGGAAACCACCGTGGGACCCACCAAGCACGGCTATACTCGAGAGGGTAGCAAGGCCCGAGTCAATGACATGATCTATAGCTGTAAGAACATCCGTAACATCCTGTAGATGATAAAATAAGCTAAAGTTTATATACAAAAAAGTAGCAAAAACATAAAAAATTGAAGTGAAAATAAGGAAGAGGAGAAAGTTAAGACCTGGGACCCGACTTTCCCTGGAAGCGATTGCAATGCTTCCTCGCCGAATCCTAACGAAACCCTGAAATGAATTAGAGAAAAATTAATTCATCTAAACCTTAATTAGAGATAGAAGAGGCAAAAATGGTCTCTTTTGGTGTATGAACATTAGTTCGAGATAAATTATTTGAACTTAAAAATGTAATTGACAATCAACAAGCTGTAACCTAATGAAGAGACAAATGCCAGATTCTTTGAGAAGCTAGACACCGAAACAGAATGTGGGCCTCCGTGTAACATCACAATCAATGGATCACTAGCACCTTTTTTGGAGTTTGAAGACACGAATATAGCTTCAAAAGACTTTTTAGAACCTGCATAGATCGATATGTAATAGAAGCTATTATACAAAGGCCACCGATCGATTTTGGTTAACTATGTAGGCTTATAGTACCTTTTGTAAGGCAACTTGAAACATCCTTGACTGGAATTTTTAATATATCGAACTGGCGAGAGGTGAGAAGGGATTTAACCTGCATCAAAAAAAAAAAAAACTTCTGTCATTTGAAAGAAGACTGAATGCATATCAGTAGTTCCCTATAGTTGTCTCATTTCGCCTATTGCTCCCTGAACTTTAAAAAAAATTCTCATTTCCCCTTGAACTTGCAAAAAGTACACAAGTTTGCCCTTGAATCCCGAGTGCCAACTTATAATCGGAGAGAGAAAATCAGGAGAGTGACGTCTTTATACAGTCAAAACCAATCAGAAAGCTGACACGTGACATTCAGGGCAAATCGGTGCTTTTGTTTTCAGATAAGGGGTTAGGAGATAAGGACCTTAAGGGGGCGGAAATTTGGGGGCAAGTGATGTATTTGGCCTCAAATCAACAACACGTACATTCTTGGGGTATTTGAGCATTGGACTTGAAATGTCTAGCCAACTCCAATTGCCATCTTTAGTTTCTTTCTGACCATACTTGACACTGGGTACATCTACTGGACTGCTAGACACTGGCATCAAAACGAAAATGGAAATTCGGTTAGTTGACCTAAGCAGTTAATTCCTATATCGAAAACCGAATCATCTCAGAATTGTGTAAGATAACAAGGCAGTAAGAATCCAATTGAAGAACTCACCACATCTTCGATTTTTACAGGTGTCCATCGACAGGCCAAGCAATTTTGTGAAGTGAATCTGTAGCTGAATGAGCTCCAGAGTCCACCGAACTCTTAGCTGACATAAATACAAGAAACTTGCCATCTGGACTGGAGACCGAACATATAATATCAGATGGCAGGATTTTGTTTTGGCATTTTTTAAACGAAACGAAATAGCCTATAGCTAAATAAGGCAGCACAAATTCAAAAGGATACCTGAACAATGGGAAGAAATTATGCTTCGAGTTAGGATCACACCTGAATCTTGAGTATCACTATCTCTACAAGATAATCGAATCCAAAAATTATCACAAGCGGAAAAAAACATGGTAGCAGCAACTCACTTGACTTGTGATTCAATAACCGGCGCTTGAACTGCATACAGTGCACAGGGCCTATTGTAGCAGTACTTGATACCGAGTTTTCTCGGGTCTGATGACCATCCCACAAAAACTAGGTACTTATCTGATGGAGCCCACACAACTTGGCCAATGCTTAAGGACTTGGAAACTCCTTTAATAGGCCGCACCTCTCCACTTTTATAACACAAAACAAGCTCAAATTAAGGATATAGCATCCAAATCAAAACTAGATATCGCCTTATCAAAGTACTAGAGTAGAAATACAACACCTAATAGTGCTGATTACAAAGAGTGCCGGTTGCCTTTTTCCAGCATAGGTCTCTCCCCAATCCCCCTCCCATTTCCCCTGACCCTTCCATCTACTGACGTCCTTATCGGTTGAAGCACTCCCTTTTTTATAACCCGAGCTATTAAATGTAGGCTTGGGGGGTGATGATTCCTCAGCTACATAAGCTATGGATGTTTCATCAGAGTTCCACGAAATTCCCTCAAACCTAAAACAACAAAGCATTAAACTGCTGATTATACTAAATAAGGTATACAATCACCAACATGGTGTAGCTCAGTTGGCAGGCTGAGTATGTGGCTAAATACATTTGCTGGGAGGGGTGAGGAGCCTTCACTGTAACTTAGCTTCGAACAATATATCTCAACGAAGATACTTGTAAATAATACCAAAAGAAAATAAGGTCTACAATAGAAACTATAAACTAGATTCTCCTAATCACTCACCAGCCGTCCATAAACAGATTGAGGGACGAGGAATTCCTTTTCCATCTGACCTTGGCTCCAGATTTCAAAACGGGCTGGAGACTCGTTTTCAGGATTTCTAATCACCAGAAGGCGAGGGAACAATTGCTGAAACTCCAGTCATCTCAATGGGAAATGGATTCCAGTGGAATTTCAACTCTTTCGAAACAACAGCAGACTGAATGTATTTACTTCTTTTGTTCGCCAGCAAATTCGCCTGGCTAACCCAAAACATGGCCATTGAGCCAATTCCTGCATAAAAAAAAACCAAAAAACAGTGAAACAAACAGCAGGAAAACGATCAGTTTCAAAAAATCCCCAATTTCTACCGCTGCTAAAGGTCCAAGCTTTGTCTAAGCCGGAGATACTGGTGAACTCTTGAAGCAATTTCGATTGAGAAGCGTACTCTTTTTCCATTGAAGCATCTAACCCCAACGGCAATTCCTTCGAGGTGTTGTCTTTTGAAGCTTCCATGGCTGCAATGGCGAAAAATCGCTTGCTACGCAAAAAAAAAAACAATCAAAATCAACGGAATTTGATCAGCATAAGCTAAATTGAGACAATAAACATGAAAAGTGGAAAATTTGAAGGGGAAATTGCAGAGAAATAAAAATGATGGAAATCAAGGAGCTTACTAGAGTTGAAGGAAACGAGGGAGGGGGAATTGGAGAGTGATGAAACTGAAGGGTTTGCGAAAATTGACAAGCAGCAATTGATCAGCGGAGAAAGTACTCTCATTTTAAAGATTCCATTGCCCAACCAAAGGTGTTATTTTTGGACCGCCATTGGGGAGATTATATGTTGCACGGCTCCTGGAAGGACCTTACCTCTTGATTTTGACAAGTGTCCAAGGTGTTAATAAAAAAATAAAACAAATAGTAAAAAGAGAGAGTGTGGCATGCATCAGGTAGGGGGTCCTCCAAGTGAAATGGAGGACCCGGTGCAATGTATAATCTCCCCCGCCATTGTCATATTAATATATTATATTATCCATTGTTTTTGGTCCATTTGAGACATAATTTATAACGTAAGTCTCAAAATTATAATATATTATTTTTAAAAAAATGCTATTAAATTAAGTGAACTCGAAAAGCAATCTGAAATGGGCACTATATATGTTATGAAGTGAAATGTTTGACTGTCACTAAGATATAACATATATATTTGAATAACATATTGGAGAAATTATTTGGATAACAGGATCTTTATCAATTTGAATAACATATATTTTTTTTCATCAAAAAATATAAATTTAAATTTAAATATTATGTATAGGAAAATTTATTTAAAAGTGTAACACAAATTAAATTCTAATATTTAATTTGCAATCGTAGTTAACAAATCATTAAAATATTATATACGCTTAAAATAATGCCAATTTGTGAACAAGGTTGATTTAAAAATGTTAACATTTAATTGTTGCTTACTAATATAGAATAATAGATACTTAATACAAATTATAAAGCCACTCTGCCTTAAGATTCTTTGTCTTCTCCACTTGAAATTTTGTTTGTTTGTTGGAGATGGAGAATAAGTTTCGGTGGCTTTTGTGAGAATAATTTACATATACTATTCTTTTATCGTCAACTACAAAATCGTCTTCTTTAAACATGGATTCGTTACTACGTATATAGCTCAATCTTCAAGGTTTTATAAATGTGTTGAACTTCATCCGTCTTTATACAAGATATTTAATTAATGAACTTTCACAATAGCCTTTATACAAGATATTTAATTAATGAACTTTCACAATAAATATCCAGATCGATCAGCAATATCATTTCAAATCTGCAACAACACGGTTGATTTGATGTTGGTACAAGCAGGACCTTATGATTGTACATTTGCAAAATCGTTAGTTGGAAGGTGAAGAAAATATAGTTTGCACCATTTATCTTTTTTTTTTAAATAAATCTTGCATCCTAATGACATGTTTGTCTTGCCAAAAGCAAGTTTTGTGTGTTTCAGTTAGGTGATGTGTTTTGTTCGGTATTTTATCTCCGGTAAACTAATTTTAGTATTGCTAGACTAGGTCATGTAT
>CAOJBJ011130988.1:0-20878 GCA_948291685.1 Euphorbia celastroides | reverse complement strand
CTCGTACATATCCTTAATCAAGTTAATATACTTAACATGAATGCCCTTTCTCTCTAATGCCCACCACAACACTTTCCTCGGGACTTTATCATAGGCCTTCTCAAGATCTATAAAAATCATATGAAGGTCCTTCTTTTTCTCCCTATATATATCCATCAAACTCCTCAAAAAAAAATAGCTTCCGTCGTAGACCTACTTGGCATGAAACCAAATTGGTTTTCAGAAACCTTTGTAATACTCCTAATACGACGCTCAATCACTCTCTCCCAAAGTTTCAGCGTGTGACTCATAAGTTTAATGCCTCAGTAATTGACATAATGGAAAAAAAACAAAAGAACCAGAACATCGCATAATCCAAATCTCTTTTTTAGATTTCAACAAAGGCGCTATTAGTTGTTTTGAGCTTCTCCATCTCTATCAAATAGCATAGTTAAAAGAAATACTATATGAAAGTGAAACTTACTCATCAAATATTGTGTCTATAGTAGAGAAAAGAATAAAGATACAAGGAAAACATAAACTGGACTGATAATCAACAAGAACGAACACATAAATAAGGAAACAAAGGCTTGAAGCCCCACAGGAGTATTCTCCCTCTCTCAAAATGAGAGCCCTGCAACTAATCGCAGATTGATTTCATAAACTTTTCCCTATCATAACTCACGTCCATACTCTTATTTATAACCCCCTGCAGTTATAATTACATAATTAAAATTCATTAACTGCCTCTTAACTTCCCAAACACTAAGCAACTGCCTCTTAACTCCCCAAGCACTGATCCTATTCCTTTTTTTAGCACGTTCTCTATCAGTCTACAAGAAAAATAATTTGAATGTGAAAGTATAACCAGTTGTGGACGTTTCCTCTGTGCATAACTCCTCTTCTCAATAGCTTTGTCTACCCTACATTATCTTTAAGTGATTTTTCTAGAGCTGTCGTTCGCTGCAATTTATGATGATAATTCACTTACATTTCTAACAGTTGGCCAACCTCATAGTGCACAATCATTAATCACTAAACTATTGCTACGAGTTGGAAGGTAATTGTAAAACAAATTTCAAATATGAAAAGACCTAAAATATAATTTTCATTCATATGTCAATGTAATATCGAAAAAAATCTCTTTCTTGCGTACACGACTCTTTTCAATAAAATGGCTCCAACCAAACACCTTAGCTAAGGATCTAGAAAGCAAGCAAAGAGAATGAAACTTGCAGTTCACTGAGAAAAGAAACTCCTGGACAAAAGCAGGAATTAACTGTTATTGATTTTGATAAGCTTAAAACGAAAATTATTCTGAGGTCCAGAAAAGATGGGAGACAGATATGACATCATGTAGCAAAGATACCAACAGAACAGAGAAAAAACATGGAATTCGAAACTTGCACATAATAAACATGTAATGTCCGGTTGCTAAAAAGGACGTGGGAGACACTCAAAAGACATACAACAAATAAAGTATATAGGTCTTCCATATACTTAAAATATGAAGCTCGTTAAAACTGATTAGCTTTATAATGAAGATTCAGCTCGATCAGAATTATTTCTGGCTGCTTCTTGCTGACTTTATGCATGATTGTACAGTGTTACATTGATAATGATGACTTATTCTTATAACATAAGAATAATTCTTCATATTACAGGCATATTCTACAAGAATACCTTCTTGAGTTTATCTACAATCTATGTTACATGGACTCGTCTATGAGTATCGGATACGGATATGGATCCGAGTATCAGATACGGTGAATGTAAAAAATTTGGACACGTGGACACTGTCCGAAATTCGGACACGGATACGGGGACACGGCAATTGTACATGTGCAAGCTTATTAATCAGAAGATAGAGGAGAAAAGGAGGCAGTTCTCTTCTTATGTGGTTCTATATTAAAATAAAATGGAAATAATCTTGTTTTTTTTGAAGAATAAAATGGAAATAATCTAATTTGTTCTTGTGATAATAAGTAATAAATAGTGAAAAATGGGGAATAGGAATGTTAATTAAGAAGGTTGAAAAGAGAGGAAATATGCAAGGTGAAAATGAATTTACAAAACATCATCAATCAGTATTTAATGTTTTCGAATTAATTCTGATTGATTAATTAGCATTTAAACACATTTATTTCCTTCCTATTTCAACCAGCCTCTTTTTTCTCCTCTATTCTTCGTCTTTTCATCTTCTTTCTGCAAGTCCGGTGACCAAATGCCCGCAAGTGTCTCTGTTTTTCCCGTGTCCGGCGGCTCATTGCCGGATCCGACCCGTATCCCGTGTCAGTATCCGTGTCAGTGTCGTGTCGACACGGGTACGGCACTCATTCTGAAGAGTCCGAGTATCATAGTCTACAATTGATCTCATTTATTTAGGCTGTACAATTGGTCTAAAATTTATTACAGCCTTACAATTGGTTCAAAATTTTAGTTTTGAGCTAGTTTGTTGTACTTTTCTGTTTTGTTCTACGCTGTAATTTGGCACAATGATTTTTATTCAAGCATATTAAAAATCTATTGTTCTCAAGTGCCAATACTCCATACGTATACCCCTTATGACTGATACTAAATATCATGCATATATAGAAAGCAAAATAATCAAACAATCAACACGCTAATCTGTAGTATGTAGCCCAATGTTATAATAGTTGGCATATGATGCACAAGATGCCAGATAATTTAGGATTTATTAACATTATATCTTTTATTAAGGTTGTACAGCTGGTTTATAATTTTATTTAGATCGAACAATTGGTCTAACATTTTAGTTTCCAGCTCGTCTGTTGTATTGTGCTTTTCTATTTTGTTCCATGCTGTCACTTCGGCACAAAAATTTTAATTTAATCCTATTAAAATTCTTTGTTCTCAAGCGTCTAGATTCCATACGCATACCCCTTATAACTGCTACCAGATATCATACCATAGATAGAGAAATATAAACAAAAGATCAAAACACTATCTGTAATGCGTGGCACAATATTCTTATTGAAGAAATATGATGCCAGACGGTTTAGGATTTATTATCTTTCTGAGCACACATCAAGGGACACACCAAGGAAAGCAAAAAATAGGACTTCTCTGATAAAGAAGAGAGAAATATGAAACTTACATTAACAGGACTCAAGTTAAAGATTGCACTGCGTCTTGACTTCACTTCTAAAAAAAGATCTTGAGTGTCCATCATGCTGGAAGTACATAAACCTGCTCATTGAACTCATTAAAGTCAAATCAGTAACCAGATTTCATGTGGAATGAAAGTATATCTGGTTTGGCTAAGTAATAGTCAATGTGCAAGTGGATGATTGTAACTTTAAAATGACCATGGTTGGAGTAACCTTGAAAAATCAATTCCACATCCAATAAAGGAGGACTTTATGAGCCTTTCTCAGACTAGAAAAGTTATATGGTACGGTTCCACTGCTCCCATTGGCCAAGTGACTTGATGAAAATGAAATTTTATGGGATGTAGGCAACTTTTGATGTCGACTTGTGGCAGATCTATCCATGTGTTCATAAAGTGGAAAAGCATGTCTCTCGACTCTAGTATCAGATCAGGTTTCACAACATGTGAGCCAGGAACACAGATAAGGATTTTCCCAATCTTTGAGACCAAAATCAACAATTCTAGCCCCGAGGCCAAGAAAATGAAAGAGGGCAGAACATTCTGTAGTTCCTATCCAATTGAAATGACAGAACACCATTGATATGAGGAAAATAATGCATTTTGGTTTCTAAAAGTTCTAGAATTAGGGGGAAATAGATGAACAGTTAGTTACACGATAATTGTTCGTTAGACAGAGAGAAATTAGTGAGGCAGGGGAACAGTTTCATTCATTCAACAAATTATGCCTTACATTCAGGTAACTAACAGCTTGCATACCTATTTTCCCCTAATTCTACAGCTTTCCAGAAATCAAAACGCAGAAATTCCTTCACCATAGAGCTCTGAAAATGATAAAACATAGATCACACAATTGAATCAGAGCTAACATGCTTAGCGTCTGATTCCAAACAAATCCATGAGAAGGCCATCAAACCACGACCTGACTCTTCATTGACATTGTGAAAGGACCTCTTAACCTAAATAAGAACCAAACAAGATACCTGTCATCAGAAGAAGAAGCCTCTAGATCAAATTAATGGCTCTAATCCCCAACCCTATCTTGCTTGTCACCATCATCAAAGTCTGCATTGTCCCTAATTGAACATATTTGCATTAATCGTAAGAGTGTAATAATAAAAGGACAAAAGAACACCTCTGGAGTTGCGTAGCGGAACAAAATGGATAAGCAAGGAATGATTCCATGGATTTGACGAAATTATCGAGAGAAGCACCTCTCTGCACTATAAAATAAGCACGCAGTTACATTGAAATCAAAATCAAGGGGATAATATCGGAACTGGTGATCTGGACCGAAAACTGAACTTGAGTGGCGGGAGTTGGGTCGTTTACATTTGAAATGTGCGGATTAGTCTTAGGATATTACTGTGTTCTATCTAAACCTATGGGCCGGGCTTAATCGGGCCAACCTTTGAAAATGTCTACCCAAACCTAATCCGGCCTATATAATTTATATGCGGACTTGGGTCGGGCCGGGCTTGGATTTAAAAGATCAATCTCAAGCTCGGCCCAACTTACCTTACATAAAATATTATTTTTTAAAAAAATTCTAAAAACAATACAATTAATAAAAAATTAAAATATTAATGTACAAAACTCAATGTTCTTATATTTTAACATGGTATTATCACATAATTATAGACTAAAATAATGTGTAATCTTTAATCTATAGTAGTAAAATAATATAATTATATTTTAAATTTTAATTAAAATATTATTTAAAATTAGTATTCGGGTCGGGCCGGTCTTGGGCTTTAAAATGAAAACCAAGCCCAACCCAACATATGAGCGGGCTTTCATGGGCTTGGACCGGGCTTAAATGAAAAAAATGATGTCCAAACCCGACCCATATATGGCGGGTTTGGGCGGGCTCGACAAATTACGGGTTTCTTGAACAGGTCTAGTTCTATCCTTACCTTTAATCCCATAGTCATAAGAGTTATAGTAAGCTTTAGTATAGATCTCTTATACTATATAGAATTTTAATTTATTTATTTTATTAACAACTGAAATTAATTATTTTTTTAAAAGGATTTTACTTGTGTTTTTGCTTAAGTTTGCTCATTCCATCATTTTTAATAATCACACTAATATAATGACCACTATACCAAACTTAAACTTTCTACAACCTAGTATAGTAGCAATAATATTTGGTTTGGTTTGCTTATATGGTTTAAGTGCCATATTTTTAATGTATTTAAACCTTCTATAACATCCGTTTGTAACCTAATATAGTGGTCATTATACATGTTATTTGAGTATTTAAAGCTTTTTATAGCTTGGTATAAACACCTATAAGCTCATATAACCTTTTTGTAACTCGATGTAATGGTCATAACACCTTTTTCAGTATTTAAAACCTTTTATAGTTTGACATAACATTCCAAATCCTAATAAGATGGTCATTATACCTTCTTTTTTAAGTATTTGAACCTTTAATGACCTAGTATAACCATTTATAATATGGTATAGCCTTTTATAATATAGAATGGTGGTCATTATACCTGCTTTTTCTACAATTAAATCCTTTTATAGCATGTTACAACCTTCTATAACTAGGTATACCGTATTATAACCTTCTATAAGATTATGAAGACGATGATGAAAAGACGAAGAAAAAATAACTTAGTAAAAGAAAGAAACAATTAGGAAAAAGAAGAAGAATTTGACTGAATTCAAGGTTTAAATACGAAAGGAAAAAGAGAAAATCACATAAATAAGTAGTTAAAAGTTAAATGTCAATTTCAATTAGACCGGATTCAAGGTTTAAATACCAGTAAAACACTAAAAAGCCCTTTTATATTTTGCAATTCAAAATGAATTTAGCCAAATTTTCTTTTATGTTTTAATTTTATACAAAACCTTAACAAAATATTCAAAATACATAAAAAGTAAATGAAAGGTAAGATATATATAATTCAATGATATTATTTTATTTTTTAGATATTTGATGATATTAATTTAATCTTTTAATATTTTGTGATAAAAATCTGTCACATTGAACATATTATATACACCAATTGTTAAATTTAATGACATCATGTAAGTTTGAAACGAGGGAATAAATCCTCTCAACCCTCTCAACTTTCCAAAAAGTACTAGTTTGCTTTCTCAAAAATTGAAAAATGCACTTATTTGTCCTTTAAGTTCCGCGTGTTAATGTTTGGTTGGCTGGACTTTTTCAAAGATACCATTTTTTCTCTCAAACCATAATTTGATACGTCACAATTAAGGGTAAATTGGTGCATTTTTTAAAGTTTGAAGGGGCATATTGGTACGTTTTTGGCAAGATGAGGGGATTGAAGGAACATTTTCAAAGCTCAGGGGAGCAGTAGGCTTTTTGTGCCAAGTTGAGGAAGCTGATGATGCATTAAGCCAAACCTAAATAAAAACTGAAATGGTCTAATAGATCTTCAATAAGAAACTAAGACCATGTCCAATTGTTACTCTAAAAACTCTACTTTAAACTATATTTTTACATCGTTTTCTCTATTAATAGAGATGTTACAGTAAATTTACTCCAATGAAATGAATAGGATGCTTTATTTTTGGAGAAAATTTAGAGAATCTCTATTTTGGAGTAGAGATATAGAGTATTGTTGGATTAAACCTTGTTGGATCAGCCTCGCTGAAACTTAAAAACTTTGTTAAAGAAACTGCTCGCTGATGGATTTCGCTCTGGCAAAGAAGCAGCTTAGCAAGGACAAGATGTAAAACACACACTGAAGTCATCTCTCGCTGATAACATTTCCTGAGAGCATTAAATGAGTTTTAGTTATAGACTCCGACAAAAGAGGAGTGTATTAAATGTGATCTAATGGAGAGAGAAGGTGCAAAGCAGAAAAGGAAATGGTGCAAATCTGACACCGCGATGTGCAGTACGTAATTCCATGAAACAAGGATTTGTAAAAATTGTTTCACTAATCAAATTCCGCCATTTCAAAGTCTATGACTTCAAAATTCAACTGATTGCAGAAGAAGTCATCTACCTAACAAAATCTCAAATCGAAAGTTAATGTTGTGAGTAAACGAGCGGAATTATAATATGTAATTAGCAACTTTTGAACGTTGAGATCCCAACGGTAATCTTTTAAGAACTCATCTATAAAAGGGAGAACTAACAAAGAACCAACCACCGAAAAATTTCAAAGAAGTCGAAACTCTGCCGAAATTGACATTGAGCAATTTTTCACTTATAGTCTCACAAATCTTACAAATCTCTTAGAGAAAAATTCACAACCGGTAATCAATCAAAATTGTTGTAATTTCTTACTCATCTCAAGTGATAAGCAGAATCTTTAGTTTGAAATACCATCTAAGTAGACTGTTGGAGAGGGTATCCAACAGTGGGTTAGAGACTAGAATACAGGGGGTGGTACTCTGTATTTGGTAAATCTCACTAAGAAGGCTGCTCCGCCGATAAGGAGTCACTGGTGGATAAAAGTTCGGAAAGGGAATCTGGGGATTGGAGTAGGCACATGCTGTTGAACCAGGATAAATCGATTGGGCGACAATTTCCTTACTCTATCTCTTTACTTTTAGCTTGCTCAGATATAAACTATTGCATCAGTGCATTCACTTTATACAGGCCAAAACTATCAGCATTGATAACTACGCTGACTGACTAAGTCATCAGCGCAAGTGTTACTATCAGCATAGAAGCCACAAAAGTATAGTCATTCACTCTCCCTCTGACACGTGTAAAACCTGCCTACGGGACCAACAAACCTTACTCTATAAACATAAATTACTCTACTTAATGAACAAACATTGGATTTGCGGTGAGGCATGAAACAAGGAGCACCGCATAAAATAGAATCTGAAGGGAAGATAAAACGCCAAAGTAGAAGATCTGCTCAAACCACCAAGCTGGAGACTGAGAGGTGTTTGTTTTCACTCTCGTCTGCAGCAGTTACCAGATTAAACATCAAACAGCTAGAGATTGGTGTTTGGTTAGAATTTTGAAACAAATAAACTGCCGCAGATCATTGGCCAACAACAACTGTTTGAACAACAGCATTTTACTGCTTTTCACATGCTATCTGTAGCAGTTTGGTGCTCAAAATTAAATATGACCATAATTACCCTTATATATGTATTTCTCAGTCATTTTTTATTCACGTAGAAACCACCCAGCAGCAAGGTGTTTCAACAAAAAGTATTATGATTTTTGTAATTATATTGGTAATTGGTTTTGCAAGCAAACTAATGTACTTGGTTGTTGTTTGAAAATGGCCACTTTTGTAATGTTTGATAGTCGAACATTTTTTACATTGATTGAATAAGAAATACTATATTTGCCCCATTTTGATTATGAATTAATTGATCTGACAGAATAAATGGTTTGGTATCGGCTTTCCACCAATATGATTGTGTTTATTTGATGTAGTTTATTTCATGTTAAGGACCTGTTTCAATTTGGTTCAGTTCAGTTAAGTTCAGTTCAGTTTAATTCAGTTCAGGTCACGTTCATTAATTTTAGTGGGAAGCAAGGAAATGTCTAAAAAACACTAGCAAATTCAGAGTCTGTCTAGAACAAATTGGTAAAGCAAGTAAATGTCTAAAAATTAACCATAAAATTTGAAAATGTCTATAAAATACACAGTCAAATCTTCGGCGACCTCTCACCTGTCGCCCGCTGTCGCAGTCCCACCGTTAGACCTGTTCAGAATACCTGCGGCCCGTCTAGCCCGTCCAGACCCGTCTTAGATGGGTCTGGTTTGGACAATATTTTCTCAATTGAAACCCGGCCCGACCCGAATCCATGAAAACCCGATGAATTGATGGGTTGAGCTTGGGATTTATCTCAAAACCCAAACCCGACCCGGTCCGACCTAATTTTAATATAAATTTTATTTTTTATAAATAGCTAAAATTATTTAATGTCAAATAAATACCACTAATCAAAATTACATATCATCTTTATATATATTTATCCTCTTTAATGTTGTTTTTATGAAATTTATAAGTTTAGAAAACAATATTATCCTTTAAATGCTAATTTGTTGTCTAATTTTTTTCTATATTTAATTTAATTTTTAAAAAATTAAATATGTTATTTTATGATGGACGGGTTGGGTTGGGCTCGGGATTGACATTCTAAGCCCAAGCCCGGCCTGACCCAAACCCACATACATATTATACGAGTTTGGGTTGGGCTTGGGTAGGCCTATTTTAAGGGTGGTCTGACCGAACCCGGCCCAGCCCGCCCACTGAAGAGGTCTACCCGCCGTTAGCCATCATCACTGTCCCACCGTTCACCGTCGTCGCTGTCCCGCCGTTCGCCACCGAAATCTCGCCCACCAGATATGGAAAAGACACTGTTGTCCCACCGTTTGCCGCCGTCGCAGTCCCGCCTTCTGCCGCCGCTATCTCGCCAACCAGATTTGGAAAAGACCCCATTTTCTCACTAGAACATCAGATCTGGAAAACGTCATTCCTCGTCTCCGTCGGCGGCTCAGATGCAGCTCAAATCTGCTATCACCGTCGCCGCTGACCAGATCTGATCACAGGAGAATCTCGTTTCGGCTAAAATCTGCTATCACCGTCACCGTTGACCAAATCTGACCACTGTAGAATCTCGTTCCGACTCAAATCTGCTATCACCGTCGCTGCCATCGGTGGTCATGCTATCTCCTCCGTCCCCACGCCGCAATTCCGATACCGCCCTATGCTGCCAAGAAATCGTGATCCTAAGTCAAATCCCACTCCATCCTTTCAGCACATCTAAGTAAATTATTTTCCTCATATCCCAACTCTTTTTAGTATACAATTTTTAGTATACTTTTTTTTAAATTAGTTAGTATACTTTTTTTATAAGCTATTGCCAAATATTTTGTATACCAGATCTAAATTATTATTAATTTCACTGTAATTAATTAATATACCATATCCCTTAACTAGTATACTTTTTTTTATTTTCATAAGTAAAAAGAGTATACCAATCACAAAGTGAAAAAAAAGCAAATTTTTTTTGAAAAAAAGCAAATTTTTTTAAAAAAAAATTATTTACTAATTTAAAAATGGTGTACGAGTTTAAAAGAAATAAAAAGGTGTACCACAAAAAGTATACAAAATTTTAAAAGTATATTGAAATTAAAACAAGCATTAAAAATCAGTTAAATGGCAACTACTATACTGAAACTAAAAAAAAGTATACCAAATCATAAATAAAAGTTGAAAAAATGATAGACCAATTTCAATCAACAGTAAAAAAATAGTATACCACGAGTAAGAAGGTATACCGAAAAAGTAAAAAATCGGTATACATAAAAAGTAAAGAAGTATACCAATTTTGTATAGCAATTTTCATTTTGGTAATGTAAAAAATATATCAATATGAATCTTGTTTTAAAGACAAAAATGTAACGAACAAATTATTCTAAAGAATGGTCTCAAAAAAATAACAATTTAAGAGATATGATCGTTTGAAATTTTAAAATTCAAAATTAATTAGAAAAGAGGTAGTGGAACTCATCCCCTCCTCATCAACGTTCCATCAACCGATATATAAAAGCAATTTAGACATTTTGATAAAAAGTTAGTACAATTAGACATATTTAAAACTCACATACTTTTTTTGATAATAATAATTACTCCCCTAATTTTTAGGACATTCATTACAATTTTTCTTAATTTTAATTTAAAAAGTAATGTAAACAAATTAAATTTAGTTCAATTTAATTCAATTAAGTTTAATGCAAGTCCACTAAATTCAGTTTAGTTCAGTTCATTTCAGATCTATTAAATTCAGTTCAGTTCAATTGAAAACAATAGTAGCTAAGTCTGATATGTGCTTTTTGCGTGAGGTCTGAGGTACGTGCATACGTTCAATTTTCTAGAAGAAAGTTGAAATTCCAAAATCAAAATCTACCGGCTGAGAGAGTTGGCGGTTACTATCCCTTCAAAACACTGATTTTTTCGCGGTTTAGTTGGATTTGGTGAAAGCCCCTTTGTGCGGTTTTCTCTGCCTTCGTGAGCTAGGGTTTCTAACTCATTGATTGGGTTTTTTGCCTCTTGTATGGTACTCGGTTCTTGATTTCGAGTCAGTCTCTCTTCTCTTCTTTCTTCTATTTCACCAGTTGTGACCGAGTCTTTCATAAGTCCGAATGGAGGGATCGCTGGAGAAGCTATGGGAAAAACTGAAATTAACTAAGGAAGAGGAAGCTCCCTTAAAACTAAGAAGCAGAAAAAATGCCCACAAATCAAGTAGATGCTCAGTAGTAGGGAAATTGGTGTCCTCGAAACCGCTTAACATAAGAGCAATGTCGAAAGCTTTCTCTCTCATCTGGAACTTCAAGAAAGGATTCAAAGCTAGGGAGTGTGGCGACGGGATATTTGCTATTGACTTCCAGGCAGAATTGGATAAACAAAAGGTTCTAAATGAGAGGCCATGGCACTATGACCGAAACTTAGTTGTCTTCTCTGAGACTGATCAACTGTCCAAAATTAACTTGAATTTGTGCGACTTCTGGGTTCGGTTAGTTGATCTCCCCTTTAATTATCGAGATAAGGAATCGATTGAGCAAGTAGCAGAAAGGGCAGGAATGGTTTTGCATCTTGATGAGGAAGGTGTGGATAGTTGGGCAAAGTATGTTAGGGTGAGGGTGAAAATCAATATTACGAAGCCATTAGTAAGAGGAGTTAATTTGATAACAGATGATGAGAAGCAGGTCTGGGTATACTTCACATACGAAAAATTGCCAAACTATTGTTATAAATGTGGCATAATTGGGCATCTACAACTGAAGAGGAATGGCAATATGGGCCTATACTCCAAGCTACACCATCAAAGCTTCGTTGTTTCAGTGTGGGAACCAAAGCTGGAAAAGACAGATATGAACAGAGGAGGAATAAATGGAATGAAGATACACTAGTTAAAACCTCCAGAAGGTTGATTATGGAGGAAACTAATGAAGAGTCGTTATGCTCCGAGTCTGGGGATAGCAAATCCTGCGACATTCAAGATAGTGAAAAGAATACAACTAAAGGGTCAGAAGATGAAATAGTAAAGCATGACCATCAAGTTCAAAACGCGTCAAGGGAGAACGAAAGTCTGGAAGTCGAAGCAACAACACCAAAAATAGTAGAAAGTGAAGCACAGACAGGGGAAGGTAACAAGCGACATAAGCTGCAATTCAGGAGGAAAGTCCCGAAGGAGAAACAAATAGACCGTATGAAAATGAAAGTGAACATAGAGGAGTCTCAGCAAGTGAAACTTACCAAGAAAAGGGGAGCCAACAATATGGAGATGGAATACAGTACTGCCAGAGAAATCAAGTGTGCTCATTTTGAAGTCGACCAGAGGGTGGAGGCTGCTTGGAAGCCCCACCCTATGCAATGAAGCTACTACGTTGGAATGTCCAAGGTTTGGGCAACCCTTGGACATTCCAATCCCTCAAGCAGTGTGTGAGGGACAATTGCCCAGACCTGATCTTTGTTATGGAAACTAGATTGGGTAAAGAGGAAGTTCATGGGGTGAAGAGAGGATTGCCTGCTTATAATTGGTTTTGTGTTTCTGCTAGAGGTCGCAAGGGTGGGTTGTTATTTGGATGGAAGAATCTGTTGAACATTGAAATCATTAACTTTGCTGAACATTGTATCCATTTTTTAGTTATAGAACCTCATGGTGGCAGCGAATGGAGAGGAGTAGGGGTTTATGGATGGCCGGAGTTTGGCCAAAAGTTCCAAACGTGGAGAATGATGGAATATTTGAAGATTATTGACCAGAGACCTGTGCTGATGTTCGGCGATTTTAATGAAATTTTGGAGCAAAGTGAAAAGCTTGGGGGTCGAGAAAAGGCGATCTATAAAATGCAGGAGTTTAGTGAATGTCTAACGAATTGCGAGCTTAAAGATTTAGGGTTCGAGGAACCGATCTTTACTTGGTACAATGGTAGAAGTGGGGAGGCTGCCTTATGGGAGAGACTTGACCGTTTTGTAGCGACTGAGGATTGGGAGGACATGTACCCGAATTACAAAGTCAAACACCTACCACGAACCACGTCGGACCACAACCCTATTATTTTGGATACGGAAGGCTTTAGGATGTACAAGCGAAAGAAAAAGATCTTCAGATTTGAAAATATGTGGATCAAGGATCGAAATTGTGAAAAGATCATCGATGGAGCCTGGAGAAGTGAAGCTGTGCCTGTCGGGGATATACCAAATAAGATTTTTGAATGTGGTAAACATTTATCAGAGTGGAATGCTGCTAGTTTTGGGAACGTCCAAAGACAGATACGGAGCTTACAAAAGGAGTTAGAGGATTACCAAATGAGACCCAGGAATGACGACAATGTTGAGCAGGAAAGGAAAATATCTCAGCAGATCACTGAAGTCGCTCTTAGAGAGGAGATAATGTGGAAGCAAAGAGCTAAAAATGAATGGCTCCGAGAGGGTGACAAGAACACGAAATTTTTTCATACTAAAGCATCAGCGAGGCGCAAGACAAATGCCATTAGTAGACTTCAGAATGATAATGGTGAATGGGTGGAAGGAGATATCGAGGTGGGCAATCAAATTATAGAATTCTACTCGAATTTATTCACCAGTAGCAAACCACAGTGGATTGAGAGCTTTCTCGAGGCCATATCAACCAGAGTTAGCGAAGAGCTAAAATAGATCATTCAAATGCCCTTTACAGACGAGGAAATTGTGAAGGCTATGAAGCAAATTCATCCGGGTAAAGCCCTTGGGCCAGATGGTATGTCTTCCTGTTTTTTTCAAACATATTGGAACATTGTTGGAAAGGATGTCATCAAATTTTTTTTTGGAGTTTCTTAATACTGCTCAAATGCCTCCTAACCTTAATCATACTTTTGTCACTCTAATTCCGAAAGTCAAAGATCCCATGAAGGTTCACGATCTCAGGCCTATTAGCTTATGCAATGTGCTTTACAAAATTATAGCCAAAGTGCTAGCTAATAGACTTAAGATGGTGCTACCTGAACTTATCTATCATACTCAGAGTGCTTTTGTGCCTGGGAGGCTGATTCTGGATAATGTCATCATAGCCTTTGAGGCTTTTTACTCTATGAAAAAAAGGTTGAAGGGAAAAGTGGGCACTTTCGCTTGTAAACTCGACATGAGTAAGGCCTACGACCGTGTTGAATGGGATTATCTGAAAGGAATTTTGATTAAAATGGAGTTTTCCATGCATTTTGTTAATCTTATTATGGAATGTGTTTCATCAGTGAGCTTCTATTTTCTTGTTAATGGACAACCTATGGGCCTCCTGAAACCCTCAAGAGGGATAAGGCAAGGGGATCCTCTATCCCCGTATCTTTTCATTCTATGTGCTGAAGGGCTTTCAGCAAGAATTAGAAAAGCAGAAACTGAAAAAGCACTCCATGGCATCCGTGTTAGCCGAGGCAGCCCGCTCATTAGCCACTTATTCTTCGCAGATGATTCTGTTATATTTGGGAGAGCAAAACTGGAAGAAGGGGCAGCTGTCAAAAAGATTTTATCAGAATAAGAGATGGCATCGGGTCAAATTGTCAATTTCAGCAAGTCTGAGATATCTTTCAGTGGAGGAGTAAATGATGTTGTTCGTTGGGATTTCATTCAATTGCTAGGTGTGAAAGAAGTCGGTAACCTGCCCAAGTACCTAGGCCTCCCTACAACCTTGGGAAAATCCAGGAGGTCGTCTTCAATGGAGTTAAGGAAAGGATTTGGAAAAGAATTCAAGGTTGGGGAGAAAGATGTCGATTGGTGGTAAGGAGATTCTGATTAAGGCAGTGGCGCAATCTATTCCCCAGTACACGATGTCATGTTTTTTACTGCCAGATAATCTATGTCAAGAGATTCAAGCTATAATTGGGAAATTTTGGTGGACGAGCAAAGAAGGCAAAAAGCCCATTCACTGGCTATCATGGGATGCTGTTTGTAAATCAAAAAGAAATGGAGGGCTTGGTTTTAGATGGCTGAAATCCTTCAATCTAGCTATGGTGGCTAAGCAGTGTTGGCGATTGATAATGTCCCCAAATTCTTTGTGTTCTAAAGTGCTGAAAGGAAAATATTTCCCAAATTGTTCACTCCTTGACGCCAAAGCAGGTTATGGTGCTAGCTATCTCTGGCAGGGTTTTGTTAAAGCTCTTAAGCTCATTAAAGTAGGTGTTTGCTGGAAGGTTGGGAATGGCAGCAACATAAATATCTGGAAAGATAATTGGATCCCATCCCTTAGCCATAAAAGGCCCCTAATTTTTAAAGACATTCTACCCACCCATTTCGTGAATTGTCTAATTGATGAGCACAACAAATGCTGGAAGGACTTAATCTATGAGACATTCGTGAGAGATGAAGCAGATGCTATCATTAGCATTCCTATTAGTCATCGTCTTCCCCCAGACGAGATCTTCTGGTCAAGGAACACAAACGGGAAATACTCAGTTAAGTCAGGCTATTTTGTCGCCGAAGAACTAAGAGAGAGCCTTTATGATAAGCCGGCTAGCTCCTCCTCAAATTCTGAATTCTGGAAAGCAATTTGGCGTTTAAAGCTACCTTTGAAGGTGATTCATTTTCTGTGGAAATTATGCAAGCAGATCCTCCCGTGCTTCAAGAATCTTAGGACCAGAGGTGTAAATGCTGAGACCATCTGTCCTATATGCCATGAATTGGAGGACAATGAGATGCATGTTTTCCAACAATGCCCTGCGTCAAAACAAATTTGGAAAAAGTGCAACTTCAGCATCAGAATTGATAAAGGGCGTTGTTCAAATCTTATGGACTGGGTGTCTACTGTCAAATGTAATCTGAGTCCTTCAGAATTTAATATTTTTGTTGTCATCCTTTGGTGGATATGGGGAGAAAGGAACAATCTTGTCCACGGGAAGACAGGCTCCACCCCAAACTCTATTCTGCTCCAAGCATAAAACTGGCTTGCTAATTGGGAGGCTGTGAAGTTTGGTGGTAACAAAGAGTCTTGTGCTCCAACCGTATCAGGGATAGCTACTGAGCCTCTTCGTTGGAGGCCCCCAAACGGCAACACAGTTAAGGTAAACGTTGATGCATCTTGGAATTCAGTTGGGAGTGCTAGTGGTGCGGGCATCATCGCTAGAAATGCTCAAGGGGAGGTTCTTCTTTCTACTGCTGTGCCTCTCAACCCATCTGATTCAGCCTTAGTGGTGGAGTTGCGGGCTCTATGTGCAGCTATCGAGGTTTTAGACGGTAATTGCTTTCCAGAAGTGATTTTGGAACTTGACTGCCTCTTGTTGATTCAAGGTTTTATCAACAGAGAGGGTCCATCTGATGCAAGCTCCTTTTTGTTTGATGATGTACTGGCAAAATGTAACAAGTTCCAGTCTTTGGTGTTTAAGCATGTGAATAGGGCCTGTAATGCTGCTGCCCACGAGTTGGCTAAATGGGCATCTTCTCTACAAGCCCCGTGCATTCTCGTTGATGATTTTTCTCTTTTTCTGATTAGCATAGTGGACCTTGAGCGGTGGTCTTTTTCTGGCTGAGCTTTGCTAGTTTATTTGACCATAAAAAAAAACACTGATTTTTTCAATTTATCTGAACAAAGAAAAATGAAATCTCTGCTCCTCCTTCACTCTCTTCCTCCGCTCTCTTCTTCTCCCTTCCTTCAAACCTCCGGCCGCATCCCATCGCCCTTCTCTGTTAAACCCCCAATTTCTCTGCATTCGAAGCCCCTCTCTATTCCATTGCTTGCTCTCACTGAATCATCCGATTCCTCCTCTTCTACTGACCCCTCCCCTCAATCCCTCCTCCTCCAGATTTCTGTAATCTTCATTGCTTTCATTCCTTTTTCACCGATTCATTTCTTGCATTGATTCTTGTTTTCGGTAAAGGACTCGCTTAATCTGCCATCTGATTATTTTGAAAAGTTACCTCGCGATCTTCTCGATTAGATGTGTGTTCTATCCCAAGTTAGCCTTCCATTTTGGTCGGATATTGCAGTTTGAGCTTTCTGTTAATTAGTTTTTCTCTTGCTTTCATGTGTAGCTGAATGATGCGGCCTTCGATATTTCTAATGGGCCAGTTCTTGATGAGGTTAGTTTATTGCTTTACTTAATCCCATAATAGTTGAATGTTGTTATCTGATTGGATTTCACTTACACATAACCCTTTGTTTCAGCTCTTCATTTATGTTCTAATTAGCATGACTGCATTCTAGATTAACTCAAGCCCATTAATGGAACTGTTTGCTATGATTGGGTTTTTCAGTGTGGTGAAGAGCTGGGAGAACTCTCGTTAAATCTCTCTCAAGCTTGGGAAAAGGCCGACACGTCGACTTCCTATGCTTTAGCTCGCAAGATTCCAATGCTCGAGAGCACTTTAACAAACAGAAAGAAGGCAGGCAAGAATAGAAGCATTCAACATTGATGCAGAATAAATTGTAGAGAGTTAGTTATGAAGCTTATTTCATCTTTTTGCTGCTCAGCATTGGGCAAGCGCCTAATAGCTGCTGGAAGGAGGTTCCAGTCCATGGGGCTTTACGGTCAGGGAGAAATGCAAACGGTAACTTCTATTTTATTTACTGTTATATGCTTCTTTCATAGTTGTCATGAGGCATCGGCAGCTAACCAAACTTGTTTCAATAACCTTAGTGCCCTTGAACTTTGAAACTGTCACCGTAGCTCCTATATTTTCAAATGTCTCGCAAATCATAAGTGACATTCCCGTTTGGTTGAGCTGTTGCTGTTAACTGTTGGCTGTTGCTGATAGTTGCTAGCGGTTGCTTTTAGTTGTTAGCTGTTACGAGTAGTTGTTTATCATGAGCTGATTGATAATTAGTGTTTGGTAAAAAAATGATAAACTATACATGTTACAGCGTAAAA
Source organism: Euphorbia celastroides (assembly GCA_948291685.1). Lineage (NCBI taxonomy): Eukaryota > Viridiplantae > Streptophyta > Magnoliopsida > Malpighiales > Euphorbiaceae > Euphorbia > Euphorbia celastroides. Next base: position 2,971 of record CAOJBJ011130988.1, on the reverse strand, counting down.
TGACGAATATGGATATGTTTTTTAATTAAAAAGAACTTACAAAATATGGATAATTAGATGTATAACGTGAGATCTAACTTTTTTTGTTCTACTGAATGGATGCACATCATATTGAAAAAACACTAACGGTATATTTTTAACCGTTCAATCAAACAATTTAAAAAATGAAATATTCAAACTTAGCTATAAATGCATAATTAAAATATTGAACTATTACACTGAAGTTTCTGAGAGGGAAGAAAGAATATGTCTTCATATATCAAGGAGAAATAGACATTTTTGTTATTTGTCACGTTGAAATCAAGGACAAAATTGGCGGTAAGAAATTGAACGGCAGCTTGTTTTTTTGTAAAAGCTCCGAATTATTGCTGATGGAAGCAAGAGCAGTTTCATACTTGAACAGCCAAAAGCATTTGTGTTTCGAAACTCAACCAAACACTATACCGCCTGCCGTTTGCCATTAAACAGCTAACTGCAGCTGTTAAGGAAGTAGCCAAATGGGGTCTGAGTAGACTTTTAAAGTTCAAGGGACAGTGACAACTACAGGAGGTTCTAATGCATTATGCCTACTTTTTGGTTTTTAGTATACTCACTAGTTTTTGTGACAACAAGTAGGGATATATTGGTTCAAATTATAGAATCTCTTCCCAAGTTACAATTTAGGAGTTGACAAACAAATGAAAGCCGAACTGCGCTGTAATTAGTTGGCAGTTGAGCTGTGTAGGTTGCACAAGCAATGATAAAAACTGGAGAATTTCTATCGGCTAGGCCAATATTGACAAGAGATGAAGAACTGAAGGAGTCTTTAAGGTAGAGTATAAGCCTTTGTTGTGTTCTTATCTAATGAGAAACGTACATCTAATGATGCAGAACATCTATGTTTAGTTTGGAGAACTTCAGGTAGCAGTTACATCAGACAAGGCCAATATCGGGGCAATAATAGGAGTCTTTTTCGGGTAAATATATATCATTTTATACTAGAGTTTCTGATTACAGCAACAAAGGACTCAAAGTTTGTTTTAAATTTTGAATTGTGTAGAATACTGTCTTGGCAACTCGCTCAAGGCGTCCAAAGCATACCAGAAAGCTCAATGCAGTATGCAAATGACAATGCATTGTTGTTGGCTAAGGTTATTGGATATTTTGTGTTTGCCATTCTTGCTTCTATTCCCCTATATTATTGGGAATTTTATGCAGAGAGCCGGGCTTTTTGCAAAGTGCTCTCATTCGTAAAAATGTAATTAAATGTTACTCAATCATCAAACATTGGATGAGTGTAGGGTGCGAAAAGTCTCGACTCTCTTAATAAAATTGCCTATGTGCTTTGCTTTCAGTCTCTGAGATTTGCTCTTCTGGTCACATTTTACTTGTCGACAATTTTGTCCGCATTCACCTCAGTGGGACTATTCTTGCTGGCGAGACAGCTCAAGTCCGAGGAAAAGTGAGCTTCAGTTGTGGAAATTTGAGTGGCAATAGGGTTAAGCCGATGCAAAACTTTAGTCTTCATATGTAACTAATTGTGAATTGACTATAATGTTTATCAGTGAGTTTCAGGTTAAATCCATGTACTGCAAGGTTGGATAGGCTTGAAAAATTGTTGTGCCGCATTGACCAATACTCGTAAATTTTGTTTAATGCTCAATTCTTACAGCCCTACTATGACTAATGTGATACTTGTAACTTTTTTTTTCCAAATGCATATTTAGCCCCTTAGAGTTGGTACTTTTTTTGAAATGATCTCTTGAACTTGTAAAAGTCAAAGTAAGCCTCTTGAAGTTGGCAAAATCACACTTTAACCCCTTGAAATTGGTAAAAATGTTCAATTCAGCCCCTTAATATCACGTGTCACAATTTGAATGGAAAGATAAAAATTAAAAATTTTGATTTTTTTTTAAAAGTCAAGCAAATTACAATTTGACACGTGGCATCAAGGGAGTTGAAGTGAACATTTTTGCCAATTTCAGGAGGGCTGAAGTGAACGTTTTATCCTACTTTAGTGTTGTATTTAATGTTTACAACTTTAGGAGAACATTTCATAAAAAGTGTCAACTTCAAGGGGTTAAGTATGTATTTGGCTTGTTTTTTTATTTACAAACATCAATGTTTTTCACTCTATTTTGAAATAATTAATATTAGGGATGTCAAACGGCTCGGGTTTGGGGTCAGTGTGGTTTACACCCAATACTTACATCCATTCCACACCCATACGGTTTCGGTTGGGTTTTGGAAATTCCCACCTTAATCTTAGAAATAATATTTTTTGCAATTAGTGAATTATTCGACATATTTTCCTATTATAAGCAATGTTTAACTTAAATTATAATTTCAAAAAGTAAATCACATATTTAATATTGGGAAATTGATACCAATATACAATAGGTACAAACTATTTATAAAAATTATCCAACAGGAAACTTATTTACATAAATGACATTTTTAGTTTTCTTTTTACAAAACTAACAACATATATAACAAACTACCCTCACCTCCTCCCCTTCATTTTCTTTTTCTTTTTCTTCGTTCTCTGTTTCCCTTTCCTCTCTTCTCTTAATTTGTTTTCTTTTTTCCCGACGTCGGCGTTAGCTCCTCCGCCGCCTGATTTCCCGACGTCGGCGTTAGATCCTCCGCCTTCTCCCCTTGGTCAGCCTCCAAGCCGCGAACCAGCTCCGTTTCCTCCTCTGTCTTGATTTTGACGAGATCAAGGTCGATTTGCCGCCTCAATTTCGGTTTTTCCTTTCCGACGAGATTCTGGCACGGTAAGTACCGCCTCTTCTTCTTCTTCTTCTTCTTTTCCCGTCTCTTTCCCGGTGAGATTCGGCCTCATTTTTTGGTTTGATTCGGTTGTTATGTTTCGATTACGATTTGTTAATTGTGTTCGGCCTTAATTTTTTTGCTTGATTTTCTGTTTGTTGTTGTTTTTGAGATCTAATGATGGTGAATATGATGCAATTGTGATGAAGATTATGATGTT
>CAOJBJ011130594.1:0-22451 GCA_948291685.1 Euphorbia celastroides | reverse complement strand
CATTCGACGATTGAGGGATTAAGAGGTTGAATCTGGGCAGCTGTTGCATTTCAAAGAACCATTGGTCGGGAAGAAAGTTAAGATTTGGCGGTGAAGAAGATGATGCCGTAGAGTATAGGTATTTAATAGTTTTTTTTTTTTTTTTTTTTACATTTCAAAGTCATCCCACTTGCTCCCTGTAGTCAAACCAGCCACATCATATGTCACATAAATTCGAAGGAGTTATGAGGCGTGGTTTTTTAAAAAATGAGGGAGCTGAGAGGTAACACGAAAAAATCAGGGAGCCAAGCGGTTTTTTTGGCAAAGATCAGGGAGTCAATGATGCATTTGGCCTTTGTCAAACTCCATCATCACTTTAGAAACTTTCTAATTTCCTACTAATGTGTAAATCATAAAACAAGATCGAGAATTTAAAGAGCAAATGCAGTCATTAGAGATTCCATTTTTTCTATAAAGAGATAACTAGGCTAAAACACTAAACAAGCGTAAGCCTAGAAACCAAACACCAACAAGATCTTGAAACATTAAATCAAAAATTTCTAGAGGAGAATCGAATATCGTGCATCCAAGAGGAAGCTTTGTAGCAATTGAGGTTAAGAAGTCAGCACATCGGTTCCCTTGTCTATAGACATGCTGAATTCGAATATTCCAATCCCTCTTCATGAAACTCTTTAATACTCAGCAACACCCATAATGATCATTGTTGCAAACCTCATCCTTACTTCCTTAGTCACCGCTTCAAACACGAAACGACTATCAACCTCAACAATAACTTTAGAAAATTTTAAATGCCCAAGCGAAGGTTAACCCATCTTAGACACCCCACAATTCAGCCTTGGCCACTAAACACATGCTAATGTTGTGAGAGAAACCACCAAACCAATTATCTCGCATGTCCTGAATAATTCCCCCTCCGAGGCCCGAAAGCTACCCCGGTTCATTGCACCATCAGTGTTGAACTTCACCCAACCTTCATCAGGGGGTTTCCAACTGACAAACCATTTCTCTCAAGTCTCAAAGGCTTTCATTTAATTGAACTGGTTAATTGTCATTGAAAATTTTTTATTTGCCAAATGATTATAAATAGATGTAATCATTAAATAGAAACAAGAAATGCTAAAAAATTACTCATTTAAATGTTGAGAAATTAATTAAGAAAAACATGTGAGTGGAAAGAGAAGCTAATGTTAAGTACTCAATTTCAAGATCCATACCAATGATAAGCAAATCCAAAATGGCAATGTCGTAAATACATAAATATCTAATGTCGGGTTACTTTATTTTCACATTCTTCATTGCATCTTCAAGCTAGTAACGACTACCGAGTTACGACTCGCTTCTACAGCTCCGAATCCCGAGTCAACTCACCTAACCCCTTCTTCCCCAATCATTACATTCCCCCGATCTCTCATCTACCAAAACTCCAATGCTCACATCCCCCGAGCGTTTGAAATGTCCTCTCTCAATTTTCAGTTGGTTTGTAAGTTGTAACAGTTTTAACTAATTGAATTCTGCATATCCCCGCCGAGAAGAAGCCGAAATGGCTGTTCCAGTGGAAGAAGCCATTGCAGCGCTTTCTACATTTTCTCTGGAGGTGACTGCTTCCATATCTTTTCCGATATTGCTGTTATTCTGTAAATGACAGGTTCATTTGACCTATGTTCTGTGTTTGTGTGAAGTGTAGCCTCAATGTGGTTTCATTATTTCATTTGTGGAAACTTGGGAACTTCGAATTTTACTCGTTGCATTAGTTCTTTCTTTTTGTTTAGGAGAATTAGGAACTCTTTTGTTCTATCTTCTCTGCAAACTTGCAGTTTGCTCAGGATGTGAAATAGCTTTTTATTCATTCAAACTATAGTTTGGCAACATATTTATGCAATTTTTTTTAGAACTGTACGAATTTTACGTGATCCAAATGGCCTCATTCCGTTTCTCTTTTTTTGGTCGGGTATTTTGTGTAGGATGAGCAACCAGAGGTGCAAGGACCAGCTGTTCTGGTGTCTGGTGAAAGGGGAGCCACTGAGAGTCCTGTCGGTATGTCTCTCTGCCGAGTATGCTTATTTCTTTTTCCTGTTTTTCTTTTTTTTTTGGTTTTTTTTACGGGATTATAATTCTCAGATGAATGGTTTTGTTGAGTAGTCATATGATTGTAATTGTTGAAAATCTTCATATTTTTTCGTACCGGAATCATTGTTTTCCTGTTGATCTCATAAAGGGAATTTTGGCTGTAGAAAGAACTAATAGCAACCTTTCGAGGATTCTTCTTTGCATCAGTCTTTGCGTGCTTAAAATCTCTTGGCTACTATTAATGATCAGATATGATACACTGGCTGTAGCAAATTTTTTCTTTAGGTAACTGATATAGAGATGTTAGAAAGCAGTTGTTAAGCTGTATACAAGCTTTATTTCTAGAATTCTCTTATAAGAATGGAGAAAGATGGTGGAAAAGAAAGTCCTGGATAAGTACACAGAAGATGGTTCTATGTGATGTGATTATATTGTGTGACAAGAGAAGCCTATTTTCAATCCTTAGCATCCTATCTGAATAGTTTCACATACTTTGCCTCTCCTGAGCTATATTTGCTCTACTTGTGATAGATATGCCCAAGATATATTTTTCCTAAAGGGTTGGTTTCCTTTTTCAGAATACAGTGATGTCTTTGCATATCGGTTATCCCTGTCTGAAGACACAAAAGCTCTCAACCAGCTGGTACATGTTCTTTGTTTCCTTTTCCTTGAAAGCGCAATGCTTATTCACTTGCCCTCGACTTCTGTTACATAACTTCATAATTTTTAATTGTATGTTTTGGTGATTGACTTTGATGTTTGAATAAATTCAGAATGCACTTATCCAAGAGGGTAAGGGGATGACATCTGTGCTTTATACATACCGCAGCTGTGTCAAAGCGCTTCCTCAGGTTTGCTTAGAATTAAGTTGCAATATTTGATTATCAAAAAAAAAAGTTGCAAGATTAAAAGTAGGAAAAAGGACATTTGATGTCCATGGGGCAAAATGACGCCGGGCACCTTTTTCTAGCAATATCCTTTCCTTTTCTTTTCCTGCACCAGAAAGCCTTTGTTAAACTCAACATTTTACCTCTTTTACCTTCTGCTGAATCTTATAGTGGAAAATATGCAGAACATGGATGCCTTGTGTTACAGTTTATGAGTGAATACGAAACCTGAATTTCATGAAAAAAGATATTGAGTTTACAGTAATCATTTTTGAAAAAAGAAAATTATTTCAAGGATAAATGAACCTGCTATCAATGAAATACAAGGCCTGAAGTGGAACTCTCTGATGTGTCTAATTGCAATGCTTGTAGCTCAATATGAGACTTCTTCTTGTAGGAATTCCTCTCCTGACTTAGAATATTATGCATTAACATGTAAAAGAATCACTTAAATGCAGAAATTTAGCTTAAGGAATTCGCATCTATTTATAGACTTTGCAAGTTGCTAAGCTGTGTAAGGATATTTTAATATCAGAAATTCAGTATCGAGTTTCCGTTTCTGTTTACTTTCTTATTTACCACTAAGGCTCTGTTTGCTGTGGCAGCTTCCCGATTCAATGAAGCATAGTCAAGCTGACTTGTATTTAGAGACATATCAAGTTTTAGACTTGGAAATGAGTCGTTTGCGTGATATTCAGCGATGGCAAGCTTCAGCTGCATCTAAGGTATATAATCTCTCGAGCATATTGTCTGTGTCATTGTCCATGACTGATTTTCATCTCATTACTTTTTTTTTGCTCTTGCAGTTAGCAGCTGATATGCAGCGTTTTTCTAGACCTGAACGACGAATTAATGGCCCTACAATAACTCATTTATGGTTTGTAGAAACCTTTTATAATCTCTTCATTCTGATTTTGTCACTATTCTTTTCATTCTTACCTTCCTATTAAGTGCTGGTAGCTTTAATTAACGAGCTCCTTCAGCATAATGAGGTTATGGGATTCTGTTGGGGATGATGTTTCTCTTGCATTCTTCACTTCAGGTCAATGTTGAAGTTGCTGGATGTTTTAGTGCAACTTGATCATCTTAAAAATGCTAAAGCGAGCATACCTAATGACTTCTCTTGGTATAAGAGGTATGCCAGTAATTATTTTTAAGATTCTTCCTATTCGCGTATTGCAAATAACTGAATTAGCTATGAGTTGGTATTTTTAATTTTTATAGTAAAAGATAGTCTTTGATTGAAAGAAGCACATAGTCAATCTCTTAAACATATTGTGTTTATTTTAGATTTATTTTTCTTACTCCGCTTCTCATACCTATAAATTTATGGTTTCTAAATTCTTCTGAGCAACAAACTGTAGTCTCATTTGGGCCCATGTGGTTGAAAGATATTTTAAGCCGGTACTCTAGAGTTAATGTTTGTGGTTGTCTCTTCTACCAGTTCTCTGAACATTGAACTCCAGTTTGCTCTTACTATCCCACAAACACTTTGCTGCTCTGGTAGATGTTCTCAGATGCTATTATTAGTACTTTAGTGGAAACCATTTCTCTTCTGCTGTTGCTTCCTAAGGGCGTCTTTGTTCCCATGTTTTTGAAAGAATTAGTCTCATTCCATTTCATTTTACGTACAAAATTTATAAAATTTGTATAATTTTGTGTACAAAATGAAATGAAGTCAATCGAACATTTTCAAAATTGAGCGTTCCAAACATAGGGTAGTAGTGATTTTTAACAAACCAGTTCGATGACCGGTCCGGGTCTGAAAACTATATTATAAACAATATGAATGGGTTGACTTGCCAGCCACTCTTTTTGGAAATCTAATGGCCGCACTTGCTGTATTTATTTTTTGCCTTCTTTCTTTATTATGTGTTTTTTCTTTTATATTTTTTTCTTCTAATAAATTTGTTCTTACTTTTATTAGGACATTTACTCAAGTTAGTATTCAGTGGCAAGACATTGATTCAATGAGGGAGGAATTAGATGATCTACAGGTGTGTGTGGTCTTGCAATGCTCTAATAACATGCAGTAGTGGGCCAATATCTGTACTGTCTTCTACTATTTTATCATGCTTTTCTTTGCTTTTAAGTGTCAAGTGTAATTGTCTCATTATCTCCGTATATCCTATCTCACTAATACTCTGTAATATGTTACAGATTTTCTTAAGCACTAGGTGGGCTATCTTGCTGAACTTGCATGTTGAGATGTTTAGAGTAAACAAGTATCCTTGTTAAGTTCTGTTAGTGGTTCACCATGATAGCTGGGAAGAGATATTCCTTCATTTAAAGTTTGTGAAATTCGCATTGTGTTGATGGTAGTTTTTATATCACAAGTTCATTGCATTATGAGTATCCTTGACAAGAAAAATAGTGTAGAAGACATTCTTCAAATTCTCATTGTATTTGCTGTTGAATCATTGGAGTTGGATTTTGCTCTTCTATTTCCGGAGAGGCACATTCTTCTGCGCGTTTTACCAGTTCTTGTTGTCCTAACAACATCGTCGGAGAAGGATAGTGACTCATTGTACAAGAGAGTGAAAATCAACAGGCTAATTAATATTTTTAAGGTATTTTGGATGTGGACTTCTTATGTACCGTTATGATACTAAATTTTAAATGGGTTATGAAGTGTTAATTTATTTGTTGCTGTTTGAAGCTAATTGAATCTGTAAATGCTTCCACTTTTTTGTGACTTGACAGAATGATCCAGTGATTCCTGCATTCCCAGATCTTCATCTTTCTCCAGCTGCAATGTTGAAAGAGCTGTCAATTTACTTTCCGAAGTTCTCTTCACAGACTCGCCTTCTCACACTCCCATCTCCTCATGAACTTCCACCCCGGGAGGCACAAGAATATCCTTCACATTATTTCTATTTATCTTAGATCATTCCACAATTTTGCGTGAGATTGACTTGTGGTTGCTACCCTGATTGAAATTTGACGATGATATTTTGATGTTGGTATGTGTTAGGTACATTTGAACTTCTTTTAGTGTGAAGTCATGGATAGCTGTTGCTACTCCACTTTTGGGTCAATTTGGAAACAGCCTCTCTGTTGATCACAGGGGCAAGGCTGCATACACCCAACCCCCCTTACCCTGCTTGTGGAGGAGCCTTGTGAAGCATAGGATAATGTTGTTGTTGTTGTTGTTGTTGTTGTATGTGTTAAGTACCCTCTATACCTCTTTTAGATATCTTACTTATAGCTTTTCAAAATATCTGCAGTGAAATGCTTGCTCAGATGCATGAAGGTCTTAGTGCCATGATTAAGATGATCAGACTCTTTGATTGGCGTGTATATTAATGCTGACCACTAAGTAGGATGGTAAACTTAGTAAATACCCTGTCTCCTGTTTAAAGTTCGTCTCATATTGTGCTTGTTAATTAAGATCTGCCAAAATACTTCTAATTTATTCCAAATTTTACATAATAAGTTCCGTTTTCGTGGCTTAGACTAGGTGTATGCACCTGATTTCTCGTACCAATGGATTCTATTACTGGATCGTTTCTTCTCTTCAGAATGAAAAAAAAACCAAGACTTGGCATTTCCTTGATTTATGTGTGGTTATGTTGTGTAATTTTTTAATTTCTTACCACCTTCATGAACATATTGCTATTTTCTTTGGTATCATACAACACCCAGACAATAATACTGGATGAAATTATCTATTGAAATTCTCTATTTTTGCCCATTTGTTATCCATTTTAACTGTATGCTTCAACCACGTATCCCAAACAGAAGTGACAATTAGATGAAATAAAACCCTGAAATTGTTGCTTCGTAAATGTCTTCATGGTGTCAGACAACTGTTATCAATTCTTATCCCCATGCATAATGTCTCTCCTATCGCATGTTGTTGGAACCTTGTAACTTCTTGATGAATCTCTCAAGATCCAGGGTTTGTTTGCAAAGTATTGAATATAGAGTGATGTCAATCAACTTGAAGTACTGTTTTACACATTTAACATATGTGATCATGATTCTTGAAAAAAGTTGAATTTTTTTATTGTTTGTCATCACTGCATCAATTTCTCATTTTGTATTCATGTTATTTTTTAAACAAATGATGTTCGGTTTGGTCATAATCTATTGGATGTTTTGGGCAAATCATTACACACATTCATTTGTAAGACCTTAACTCGGCCTACCTATCAGAGACAATATTTGATCATATACCACATAGGGGCTATTCGTGCTGAGCATGATGATTTTGCAGTTCGTTTTGCTTCATCTTTAAATCAGGTAAATAACCCTCCAGATTTACCACCCCGAGCACACCCTTCATTCCACATTTCTTTGGCTTATAAGGCGGTTATTTTCATAGCTTTGCTTTCAATTCTTTGACTTAAACTTTCTTGCATTTTAAAACATGGCATGCAGCTGCAATTGCTGAAGTCAACAGATGGTGTAGATGCTGACTGGAGCAAAGAAGTCAAGGGAAACATGTATGATATGGTTATTGAGGGCTTCCAGCTCTTAAGCAGATGGACTGCTCGCATATGGGAGCAATGTGCATGGAAATTTTCTCGCCCGTGCAAAGATGCAATTCCTTCTGAATCAAATGGAAATTCTGCATCACTTTCTGACTATGAAAAGGTAATCACCATTATGTTCGGTTAGATTGGTTGTAGTAGTTGTAATAAAAGTTAGTGTACTCTTGAAAACCACATTGGAAGATTAATAAATTTTACAGTGGTGTGTTGGATAGCACACACATAGACTGGTAAGTATATGCACTTATCCTATTATTTTCTCAAGTGATATTCTTGCTGAATTGTTATACAGGTTGTAAGATATAATTATAGTGCTGAAGAAAGGAAAGCTCTTGTTGAACTCATTAGCTACATAAAAAACATTGGATCAATGATGCATCGATGTGAGACCTTAGTGGCTGATTCCTTGTGGGAAACTATACATGCTGAGGTCCAAGATTTTGTCCAAAACACATTGGCCTCCATGTTACGTACAACCTTTAGAAAGAAGAAGGACCTTTCAAGGTGGCGTTTAATTTGTTGTGCTTCTAATGTTGCGTTTGGTCATTTTAGTACGAGTTTTTTTTGTTTGCAATATCGTCAAAAGCTTTCTTCTTAATGTTGTTTCTATGTTCAGAGCATATATAGTTTGTTTATCGGAGAATTCCTTGTCATTTTGTTCGTGGAAAACTAAGATATGTATAGAATACAAGGTACAAGAGAGGAAATAAAATCAATGCTATTCCTACAATCAAGGCTTGATTTTCTCTTACAGTCAAGTCTCCTTATTAACTGTATTTAATTTTCTGTCAAGTAGTGCCATTATATCAGTGGTCTACAGTGGTTTGAGTTAAATAGAGTGTCAAGAGGAAAAGATCAGGGGTAGGAATAATTTACCAATTCTTCGTTTTAGTAGGCATGATGTATAAATTGTCCAGAAGAAGCTACAAGATAAATTATTGAATAAATGTCCCTCGGTAGAAATGAGGGAGAAGGAGGATCAGTTACAGTTTATGAATATGAGATGGACAAAGGAGCATGTTAGAGGGTCAAATCAAGGGGGCTGGATCATAAGTTTTGTTGATTTTAACTGTTATATGATTTTCACTTCTGATGAGATTGTGTGTAAATGTGACAGATTAACCAGGTAAATTCATATACTTATAGATATGAAAATGAGCTTAAATTATTTGCTCTACTTTTATGTGGTAAATTTTTAAACATTTCGCTAGTGGCTTATTGATCACAGAAATGCTAAAAAACTTTGATCTCATCAAAACAATAAAAGGAATTTTCATGAAGTAAAGCTGATGACATGTTGTGATTGTTCTTGTTTATATTGTTCCTAAAATCAGGTTCCCATTTCTTATTAGATAGTAAGTGACTGAATACATAATCTACCTCGTCTACAAGTGGCACCCAATAAATACTGCATGTTGCTTACATATTGGTTTTAATGCATTTCAGGATTCTGTCTGACATGCGGACTCTTTCAGCAGACTGGATGGCAAATACAAGCAAGCCAGAATCTGATCTACAATCACAGGGAGGTGAAGATAGTAGAGGCAACTTCTTTTATCCTAGGCCAGTTGCACCAACAGCAGCACAGGTTATTTGCCATCTTTCTTTTTATTCATACTTTAGTTTCCCCCAATTCCTTTCCATTTCTTCTTTATAATAGTTGTAGGAAATTGATGAAAAAGTAATATATCAAGTAATTTTGTATTACAACACACTGTTTGGCAATGAACTGTTGGTGTATTGTATGAAATATTTCTGTGTTCTTTTTATCTTTAAGTAGTGATTTTTGAATACCAAATATGGTAGATTATGCATTATAGATTTAGATTATTCTTTGTCTCATTCAGGTCCACTGCTTGCAATTCCTGATATACGAAGTGGTATCTGGTGGCAATCTCCGTAAGCCTGGGGGTCTCTTTGGCAATAGTGCGTCTGAGATCCCTGTTAATGATTTGAAGCAGTTGGAGTCATTCTTTTACAAGCTTAGTTTCTTCCTTCATATATTGGATTATTCAGGTAATTTCTTCTGCCTATATGATCTCATTCTTTCTGTTTGAGGTATTTATTTTTTCATCAGAGAAAACACGTCTTTGTTGAACATGATGCTTGTTGGACTGCTGCAGCTAATTGTTCTATTTCTATTTTGCTTGACCAAGTATAAGGCAAATTTTATGTGATTTTTAAGCAAGCATTATATTGGTGCAGTGACTGTTGCAACTTTGACGGACCTTGGTTTCTTATGGTTTAGAGAATTTTACCTGGAGTCTTCTCGTGTTATACAGGTAAGAAATGATAAATCAGATGCTACTTCACAATGAATGGGATTTCGTGTAAGAGAGATATATTGGTTAATCTAGGGAAGAATTCTTTCAAAAAATGACAAGCACAAGAAACACAATTAGAAATTTAGAATAAAACTATAGTTCCCAACAATAACTAAAAGATTAGGGCATAGAAATATGATAAAACCTTGATGAATAATTCACATCACTTCCTCAATCATTGGAAAATATCTTTCCTTTGTAGTTCAATATGAGAGATGAAATGGGATCCATACGTCCAATATTTTAATTTTCTTCTTCTAATGTAGTTTGACTAGTTTCTTCTGTTAAACTTATCATAGATGAGTTTGTGTATAAATTAGTGCATTTATAAAGTTGGTGAGAGAAAACTTATAGAAATGCCTAGTTTGGAATTACTTTAAAGTGGATATCTAGTAGATGATATCCATAGGAAGAAATGTTTTATTGCAACTTCCATCTAGATATGATACAATTTTTTTAAAGAACTTATTTTGCATAAGAAGCTGAGCTTGATCTTACTCTCTCTTTCTCCTAATTCGTTTACAAGTAATTTTTTACGCCATTCTGCTAACTTTCGTTGATGCATGTGCAGTTTCCTATTGAATGCTCTCTCCCATGGATGTTGGTGGATCATGTGCTCGAGTCCCATAACACAGGCCTTCTTGAGAGTGTTTTAATGCCATTTGACATTTATAATGATTCAGCTCAGCATGCACTGGCTATTCTTAGGCAGCGCTTTCTCTACGATGAAATTGAGGCCGAGGTATATCAACTTGTTTGACTTCTGTACTCATGATTCTTGAACATACTTTGCTTTCCTTCCATGATTCTTGTTCATTATTTTGGTAAACTGGTTGATAGTGATCCACCAAATATAATACTATCTGATTCAGATGTAATCCCTGATTTTTTTTTTCATTGAGATTGTTGGTGGTTTCTTCAACAATTCTGGAATGCACTATTGGTTTATAATCTGCCTTTCCACTAGGCATCACTTAGCCATTGGCCAGTGCGATATTATTATGATCACATATGCAGCCCATAGGTGAAGGCACTGAAGTTCCTCATTTTCTATGACAAACTATTGAATACTGGTCTAAGATGGATTTACAGATAGCATAATGCCTCCTTGCTTTGGCCTGGGGAAGCCAGATAAGTTGACAGTTGCTTCATTTGGAAGCAAAAACCAAAAAGAGTAAAAAAGAGAGTTAAACCCTGAACAAACTTGTTCTTGTTTCACAATGTTAGAGTAGGAAGCCAAATGTGGGGAACAATAATTTCGAACACCATTTCCCACCCCATGAAAAGCAGACTGAGCATAAATACATTGCAATTAAACATCTACTTTTCTCTTTGGTTAGTCGCATACCACTTTGCAAACAGTTTTCATCAAGTAAATATTGGAGTAATTCAGAAACTGGACATCTGTTCAGTATATGATACTAATGTTTAACAAATATGTCAAAATATTGTATAAATTAACCAATTTTAAATATTCTTATGATGCCAGAGTTTCTTGCACTGTTGAAAGATTTTTTTAATTTCCTGAAAAGGTTTTTGTACGCAATAATTCAGTTAATTACTGGATCATACATGTGTGTGACTTGCCCACAGCTGAGGATCCTTATTTTTGTTTGTGATATTTTCTCTTATATGTTGGATACGACAATTTCTTAGCCACTAAAGCATTGATTGTAATTTGGTATCTTGTTTTAGGTGGACCACTGTTTTGATTTATTTGTTTCAAGACTTTGTGAGATTATCTTCACATATTACAAGAGCTGGGCGGCAAGGTACAATATTTGCCATCTTTTATTTCCTGATGCCCATGTTTTCAATCGAACGCAAAATGGCTCGCAAAACTATCAGAACTTCTTTTATTATGAAGTCACAGGTAACTGTTGCAGCTCCACTTGGGGGTGAATTGGAAACAACCTCTCTGTTATCATGAGGGAAGGCTGCGTACACATGACCCCCTTACACCTCTTGTTCTGGAGCCTTACTAGGAATTTGGTTTAATATTGTTTTTGTTGCTGTTGTATTTTCAAACTAATGAATCATCTATTTCTTGCCAAATGTTATAGCGAGTTACTTGATCCATCCTTCCTTTTTGCCTTGGACAATGGGGAAAAGTACGCGGTCCAGCCTATGAGGTTTGCTGCTTTATTTAAGATGACAAGAGTAAAGGTACAACTTAGTTATATATTTGGACACAAACATGCACATATATTTGTTTGTGTTTCTTCCAAAATATGTGAAAACTACCATGATATTGTTTCCCTGGTTGTGAATATTGGGGATCTGGAGCTGTAAAAAATGTTTTCTGCCGTGCCTACAATGATCTTCTTAGTGCCATCTTTTTTTGTTATTAAGTGCTTTAACATACATGGATTTTCTTATCCCATCATAAATTTCAATACCAGTTCTCATCATAGTTCTCAGAGCTTTTCTTTCCATTTTAATTGTATGATTTATATAGTCTCCTACTTCCTTACTTCTTTTGGTTTATTATATCATGTGCAGTTACTTGGGAGGACCATTGATTTGAGAAGCTTGATTGCTGAGAGAATGAATAAAGCTTTCAGAGACAACCTTGAGTTTCTTTTTGATCGTTTTGAGTCACAGGATCTTTGTGCAATTGTGGTAACAAAGTTTATCTCTTTGTTCTTCCGAAGTGTACAACTGTTTATTCTGATATTGGATCGAAATGCAGAAAGTTTAATATGGTTCAATCACTCGGAACATAAGCTCAAGTTTTAGGTTAAACTATTAATCCGTGCCATGGCATCCCCGCAAATCACCTTGTAGACATTTTCCTATGTTAGCATTGTATGCTAGTATTAATAACCCATATAAGCTATAAAGTAGCTGTAGGCAGTGAACCTTTGCATCTATCATGTAATATCTAGTTAGAATAAATGCTTTTGACAGTTCTATTATAAAGTGTTTCCCTATATTGTTACTGAACAACATATACCTTTTTTTCAAAAACAAAATAATTGATTTTTCCCCAATAACCGAATACTTTTGTTTGTAAATACCCTTTTATTTTTACGATTTTCATTTGTGAAAATCGAAAAACCATACGAATTCTTTCTCTTATTTCGTATTAATTCTTATCTTATAAATCATTATATCTTAAGAATTCTTTAGAAAATTTTGAAAAAAAAAAAATTCAACATATTTCTTTGTTTTTCTTATTTTTTATTAAACAATATACTTCTCATATTTTTATTAATTCGTATTCCTTATTAATTAATATTTGGAATTAATAATAATTAATAATAAATAATACAATTCTCTTTGGATTTTTGCTGATTCTATTTATGGATTCAATAAGTGATGCGGTTCTTACTCAGAGAATCTTTGGGCTTGGTTGCAGGAATTAGAAAAGCTGGTGGAAATCCTAAAGCATACTCATGAACTACTTTCCAAAGATCTTTCACTTGATTCATTTGCTCTCATGTTGAGTGAGATGCAAGAAAATGTTTCACTTGTTTCATTTTCTAGCCGACTTGCTTCTCAGGTGAGGCAAAATTGCTTCTGTCTTTGACTCAATTGAATTTTATGTATTTGGTGCTTTCTTGAGTGTTTGGGATCTTCTTCTTACAATCTTTCCATTGCTTGGTAATTTACTTATAGGAAATGCATTTTATAAATCCCTGTCACATGTACACAGTAGGATTCATAGAAAAATGGAAGGACCAAAAAAAAAATTTTCAGATAGCAGAAGGATCCTGTGCAATTAATGAGTGAACAATTTCATCAGAACAAGAAATCAATAATCAGGAATTAGAAAGCAGGAAACATTTGACTCTTATCATCAAATCCCTTATTCCAGTACTGGTGGAAAAATCAAGTTGGATTCTTAACGGCCCTGCCTCTACTACAGTGGACATCTTCTCTTCAATCTGATTAATGATACTGTTTAAATTTTTTTTTAAAAAAAGGTCCATCTAACTTGCATTGAAGATATGTTGATGATTGTTTAACAGACTATGCAACATTGTTCAGCTTAAGTTATCATCATGTCGATCTGGCATTCCACTGTTGCTTAGATTGCAACATATTAATAAGTATGCTTATTTTTTGTGGCCCATATTGTGGACGCTTAGGAAATCTCATATCCACCTTCTCTAACTAATTACTACCAGAATTTGTAGTTTTGAGATCTTTATAATCTTGAGTTGATCAGTTTTTTGTAATGCTGATTAGATTTGGTCAGAGATGCAAAATGATTTCCTACCAAATTTTGTTCTATGCAATACTACCCAACGTTTTGTTCGTTCGTCGAGAGTTACACATGCTCCTGTTCAAAAACCATCTGTTCCACATGCAAAGCCCAACTTCTATTGTGGTACGCAGGTGAGAAGCTGGTCTAGACTCCATCTTTCAGTTGATAGAACTTGATACCCTGTTATCTCTCAACTTCTATTATTTTACTGGTTGTCATGGTAGGAATTAAATTCGGCACATCAGAGCTTTGCTCGCTTGCACAGTGGGTTCTTTGGAGTGCCTCACATGTTTTCTGTTGTTAAACTTCTGGGATCCAGATCACTGCCTTGGCTTATACGTGCCCTGTTAGACCATATATCAAATAAGGTATGCCAGTCTTTCAAAAGGGATTCTTATCGTCATTAGTCTTACTGATAAATAACATCTGAGACATTCTAAAAGTAGTCAGTTCTATGTTCTCTTTATTCTTGGTTTTTACCTATGATTTCTAACTTTGTGTTCTGTTACAAGCAGTCCATTCAATATTCATTGTTACTTTTATGTTGCTCAAATAGTTAGGTTTGTTATTATTTTATTTGTTGTCTAATCATATAAATTTGTTATGCGATGTTTGATCTTAAATTTTTAAATATGTATCCTAATTTTTACTCTCATAAAACTTTGGTATCTTGTATTCCCAACTTCTACCTTACCCGATTGATTGATGCAGCTTTCCCCATATAACTATGAATTCGTTTGTTTCAATTAGCTTAGTGAAATATCCAGCAAATTATGGAAACTCTGTCTAATGTTTCATGAATTGCATGATTCAGCTAACTGCACTTGAACCAATGATCATGGGATTGCAAGAAGCATTACCAAAATCTATTGGACTGCTTCCTTTTGATGGGGGTGTAG
This sequence comes from Euphorbia celastroides, assembly GCA_948291685.1. Lineage (NCBI taxonomy): Eukaryota > Viridiplantae > Streptophyta > Magnoliopsida > Malpighiales > Euphorbiaceae > Euphorbia > Euphorbia celastroides. Next base: position 7,565 of record CAOJBJ011130594.1, on the reverse strand, counting down.
CAGGTACATTATCAATAATCTTTTTTCTTTCTTATTTTGCATGATGCTGGATGTGTAAGTTCTGTGCATAGATGTAAAGCTGATTATTTTGCACATCTATGCACTGAAATGTCAACTTGTGGTTCAAAAGAAATTCATTGGTTTCTTGGTCCTGTGATATGATTCATAAATTCATAACCTACACATGTGTAAGGATATAAAACTTATTGGTTGACTTGGAATTTTATTACGAAACTACAGAAGTTTAACTTAGCCTTATATTCTTTATTTTATGTGTTGGTGTATACCTTTTCTATCCATTGAAAGCTAATAACATGGTTTTTTCGTTGTGTTATGTATGTAATAAAAATGTTGGAGATGTTCTCGGGCTAGCGAGCCTCTCCAGCCCGCCCCCATAGCTTATGGGATGGGTTTGGGAAGCTATATTTGAATTTTGGGCCCGCCCAGCTCGAACCTGATAAAACCTGCAAGATACATGGGTTGGGTTTGGGATTAGTAAAAAATCCCAACGGGTGGCCCAACCCGCATAATTTCTATATTAAATAAATATTCTATACATAATATTGTATTATTATTAATTATCAAATTTGGAAGATGAAAATATTACTTTTTAAAAAAAGTTTTGTGACATTTTTATTTGTAACATTAATGTTTTAGTTTAAATATGAATATGTATATGTAGAGTATTTATTATATTGTAAAATTTGTAATGTAATTTTGACATGGAGTCATATTATTATTGTTACATATTTTATTTACTCAACCCTAAACCCAGCTCAGCCCAACCTGAACCCAACCCAGCCCGAACCTGGTAAAATATTAAACAGGTTGGGTCGGGTTTGGGATTAGCCTTTTTGTATTAAAGCCTGCTAGGCCCAGCCTGAACCCGACCCAACATAGCCCACGAACAGGTTTAAGTTTATACTAAAAATATCCGTAGATGCATATATAAATGAGATAAACTCGAGTCTAATGTTTTAACCCTTGTTTTACTTTTGTAGCTGCATACTAAAATAATATAAGAGTTAGACAACATTTGCGGGTAAGGTTTTGGTTGAGTGTAGCACAGTAAGTTCTAAGTGACAAATCAACAAATGATGTCAACTTGAAAATTTCTAATCCATTTCAGGAATTAGGCTTACTTTTCTTTTCACCTATCCCAAATCATTATCTATTTTTTTCTCTAAGATATTGTTAACTCAGTAGTTCTCCAGAATTATCAAATCGCCTTTGTTACACAAATATATCAAACACTTTTCAATAATACTAATGTACGTTAGTTTCGTCCATACTTGATATATTTTTGAAGAAAATTTTGTGTTTCATAAACATATAATTTGAGCTAATTCCTGAACTTCCTTGATCTGTCTGAAAAGACTGTGAGACTATAATATTAGTTGTGAGAAATTTATGTTATCAATTAACAACCACCAGTGTCTTGATTTTATTCAAAAATACCTCTTTCAAATTTTTGGTATATCACAAGTTTTTACTATTTTTCCCTGTCATTTTTGTTTAATGTTATACATTCAGGTTGTATGAGGCTTGTCAAAGAAAATCTTACGTGGGGGACGAAATTAGAGCTCAAAGCCGAAGTTCTTAGAGGTCTAAAAGAGATTGGGAGTGTATTATATTGGATGGGGCTTCTTGATATTGTATTGGTTGGTGCCCCATGCTCTTTATTTGATAATTCGTAGTTTCTACTTAAACTGGCATGACAGTATAAATTTAGAAGCAGATATTTCTTAGATAATAATAACAACTACTATTAGTCATTGCATTGGCACGTGATTCTGGGTATAGTGCTTTTGGTTACTTTTATTTTCTATTTGGTTTGCTTATTTTGCTACACATAATTTTCTGCAAGTATATATGGGGGATTATTGGTAGTAGGATTCTCAGAAATCGATGTAATTAAAACTTCTGCACAATACTGCCATGATAAAACCATGATTTGGACTTTTATGCATCACGACATTGGATCATATGAATGTTTTCACTTGAATGAGGAATCAAATACAAGCTCAATACTGATCCTTTTTCTAGTTTCATAAGTAGTGCATGAGACAGTCTTTATTGTGAAACAATAAAACCCTACTTTTTCCTCATATTTATGTAAATTCGGGAAAATGAATTATCTGTATTTTAATCATAACATCAACAATGGGTTCCCCAAGTTTTTTATTTTTTATCATTAGAAATCAGTTACTCAGGCAACTTACATCAATCATTTTGCATATTTGGCAGAGAGAAGTTGATACCAAGAATTTCATGCAAACAGCCCCTTGGTTGGGGTTACATCCGGCTTCAGATGGGCAGATATTGCATTCTCAAGATGGTGGCGATAGCCCTCTTGTCAGTCTTTTCAAGTCTTCAATTTCTGCTATTGTGTCTAACACCGGGTGTCCAAATCCTTCGTCTTTCTTGACCATGTCAAAGCAGGCAGAGGCTGCAGGTGCTTAATATGCCATTTGCTATTTCTATTTATTGTTTTACTTACAAAGTATTATTGCTTTAACTTGAACTTTTGTTGTAACATCACATAATAGCACGAAATGCTCCTTTTACTTGCAAAATCTGGATTAACTTTTTGAGGCCAAACAAACCCTCTTCCTTTTATTCCTGGACTGATTTACTCGAATTCTCAAGTTTTCCTGGGAAATAGCAACTCAAGCATTGTAAAATTGACAGATGAATTAAGTTACAACTCTGACTAAATTGGTCAAGAAGGTAATCAAGCTTATTTTTTCTGACCTGCCAAGTTAAGGGCATTGTTGTTCTTTTTGCCTTGTATGTAATAGAATTTATTACCAATTGACTTAGGAATAGCTTCTAATATAGGATGAGAAAAGTAGGCAGTTTTGTAGACACGGTGAAGTTGGATATAGAGGACAACCCAGATTAGAGCAATGAGTCGATAAAACATAGATTACAATTATCCAATCAAAATTCAAATCGAAGACTGTTGATTGGTACTCCAAATTGTTTGAATATTGAACGTATATTGGTAGATTGCTCTCAATAGATATTACTGTTGTACATAGATAAAAAGCTGTGACAAGGAAGAACAGGATTTGACAATACTATATTTTTACTCCTAATTCCCTTTCACTGTATTCGTCATTTAATAGCTCATCATCTATAATCTTTATCTTTGGTCTTCTTTCAATCAATTTGATAGCTCTGGTGTTGCATTGTTGCAGATCTTCTATACAAGGCTAATATTAATACTGGAAGTGTACTTGAATATGCTCTTGCCTTCACAAGTGCTGCACTTGATAAATATTGTACCAAGTGGAGTGCTGCTCCCAAGACTGGGTTTATCGACATAACCACTTCGAAAGATTTCTACCGAATATACAGTGGCCTTCAAATTGTAAGTTTGTTTTATATTTAACTTGATTCTTTTGTGAGCACCTATCTTCTTCATTCATCTAAATAAACCATAAAAGATATAAAATAGAGTTACATTCTAGTCACAATATTTGTAACTACTGTGTTCTTAATGGCGTACTGTGTTATACATGTCAATGTCACTAAATAGTCGTCAGAATCTTTTGTTCAGTAAAGCTGGTAGATAAGGGTAACAAGAAACAGAAAATCATGCTCGTTTTGTTAATATTGCCAGAGTCAAAAGAGAAACCCAATTTAGTAAATGAGAAGATATGACTCCTTACCATAGGAAAGCCTTCGAGGGTACAATCCTAAGAGCCAGTTTGAGATTGTTTTCTCATACTGCTTTCACACAAAAAACTCCATTTTCAAGCTTTTCCTAAAAGCAGGAAGGAAGCAGATTTGGGTTTTTGGAAAGCAAAATGTGTCGGAAAAGCCAAAATATGTTATTCTAGGTAAATTTTTGAGAGGAACTTTTTGGACAACTCAAACAGGCCCTTAGTGGGTCCAGGCTTCACGTTTTCCACAGAACGTAGATGTCCCTTATGCTTGTTGATTAACATTATGGTTGAATTTAGATGGTAATTAACAACTTTTATAGCAAGCCTAGAGGTGGCGGATTCCTCAGCCTAGTGGTTAATACTGCATCACATCCGGAGTGGGTGAAAATCTTCCTTAATTAATTTTATAAGCGCAATTGCACAATATTAAAAGAAATGTGGAAAATGGCTGAATTTTAAAAGCTATAGCTGCCAACATTTATGTGTAACAGCTTATATGTTGTATTTTCTGTCATGCTAATCAGGTTTCAATATTCTGGAAATGTAGGGATACCTGGAGGAATGTGATAAGCCGTATAATCACGAAGTATTAGGAGATTCAGTTGCTTGGGGTGGTTGCACCATCATATACTTGCTTGGTCAACAGCTACACTTTGAGCTCTTTGACTTTTCATATCAAGTCCTGAATGTTGCTGAGGTGGAAGCTGGAACTCTGTCTCAAATGTACAAGAATACTCATCTTACTCAGGTATGCGGTTTCATTCCTCCCCATAAACAGTTAATAATGATTTTCTTCATATTATTTGATGCAATTACATTTTGTTCATTGACTTTGAACCACCCGCCTCTTTCACTTTTGATCCCTTCAACTTGGCAAAAATGCTCAAGAATACTATCTGAACGCCGCATGTAAACTTCTGGTTGGTGTTGCTCTCCAATCAGAAGCTGACACGTGGCATTTAGGAGGAAACTTGTGCACTTTAGAAAGTTGGAGGGGCAGCCCAAATACTTACAAATCTTTAGGACGCCTACCTTATCTAGCATGTAGCAACATTTTTTATCTCGTTTTAAATAAAATTAGGCAACTATAATCTCCCTGATTTTCATTTCCTAACCCCCAACAATATGCTATGTTGCGCCTCTTATTATGGCTATATATGTTAAGACTTAAGATAATCAAATTGCATTAGGCAATGTTGTAAAGCCAATAGTGGGTACATTATAGTCATAGTTTTATGCTTTTTGCAACACGAAAACCGTTTCACATTATTTATTTTTTTGTTACTGAAAGGGATGGGAAGGCCTACTGGAAGCAATGAAGAAAGCAAGAAGACTGAACAACCATGTCTTCTCTATGTTAAAGGCGCCTTGTCCTCTAGAAGACAAGACGGCTTGTGCTATCAAGCAAAGCGGGGCTCCACTTCACCGTATCAAGTTTGAGAACACCGTTTCTGCATTTGAAACTTTGCCTCAAAAGGGTGCCTGAATTATTTGTTTCATTTATTGCCTTGTATTTACCTAGTTGATATATTGCCTCGGCTATAATGTTTCTGAAATTGATATATTGTCGTATAAAAAGCATGGTTTAATTTAAAAGGATATAAGAGTAATTTTTGGGAGCGGTATTAAGTAACTTCATGTGGTATTTAGCAATTGTTTTTTAAGGAAATAAAAACATTATAAATTTAGTTTACATATTACCATTAATTTACATTATAATTGTCGATGATACTAAGTTATAACTAAATTTATATAGTCTGTTTAATTTTATTTACACCTAGAACTTCCTATACTGAGAGTTTAGCAACATCACCAAGTTCACCGCCGTATAATCCGACAAAATTCAATGGGAGTCTCTGAGAAGAAACAATCATAAACAACAAGTGTTCTTATAGATTCACTATAGGAGCATTATAAACAGACTATAATTGCCAAGCTAGAAGATCAATGAATATAAACACAGCGGCAATTATAAACTAAGAGCACAAATAGTTGAACATTGGAATCCATTTGGGTATGGTTAGCACTTAGCAAAAACATACGGTAAACTGATAGCGAAAAAAACTCAAGTCAAGTGATTGAAACTTGGAAAAAACAGCTCATGTTAAAGTCCATTAATGCTAGCATACACAATCTTTCAATGTCGAAACAGAGGTAATAACTTGGTAAAACTGGAACTTCAAGACCCGAATAGCCGAACCGTGCATTTGATCGTTACAAAACACCAGAATTCCAGATTACTTAAAGAACAGAAAGGAAATGAGATGTCTTATAAGTTCTACAACACTTATATAGCTCTCTATAAGATTTCTACTGTAGAAGAATTGTATAGCTATTTCCTAGCTCTTACAACAAGCTATAATGAAACTGATATTCTGATACATTTTCAACTTTGAGCAAAAACAACATAGTCAACACAATCTAAAACTTAGCACAAAATCAAACTTTTCATAGGCTAAATAGTAAATTAGTCAAGATATGTTTTTGATTACAATTAACAGTACCAATTTCTTAAATTGCAACAAAAATATGAACTTTAAACAAAAAGGCAGTCCTCTTTGAAAGCTCAAATATGCACACATCTTTTTCCTTGAGTCCATTCTCTTCAGAAAATTTACTCCACCCCTTCCCGAAACTGAACCGTCCACTACTTTTCCTCTTAAGAGCCACTTCCCATTGTCTCCCGTTACAAGCTTCCAGTTTCACACACTTGGCTTGAGTTTCCATGAAATGCTCCCTTGAAAACTCAGGCGGCACATACTACAACAAGCACAAAAAACATTTACATTAGAAAAAATACAAAATAGTTATAAACCGAAGCATGTTCTTTAATAGCTTGTTACCACAACATGGAGACGGGAATTGTAGGCTTTCAGGTTGACCAAAAAGTGAGGGCAAGTCGACTTGAAATGCCTTGGAGATCGAAACCCGGATTCACTTTGGTAATTGCAAAGATCAAGGCTTTTCTTGTAAGGACCTTTGGGTTTTCTCGGTTTCGGTTTTGGTTTTGGAGGGGCATTAGAGGCATTTTCTAAGGGCGGGTATGTAATTTGACAACAGCTCCTGTTGAATATTCGAACACCGAAATTGGACAGGCCCTTGTACTCGAAGTGGACTTGATGACCGTGTTTAAGCGAGTAAAGTTGTGAAAATTCATGGAACCCGTTTTTGAGCCAAATATGCCCCTCTTCTCTTATCACTTTCATCTCCCAAACTCGGGAGTCGGGTGTGAAGAGTTTGACACTATTGGCAAGTTCATTGCCATATAACCAGACAAATTTCTGAGGAAGCTTCTGCAAGGGAAAAAAAAATACTCATATGTAAACATCACAGATATAATTTTCTAATCAAAATCCAAAACCTCATAAGTTACCACTAAGAATAAAGCAATTTCAACCAAAAGTGAAACAACCCACAGTTCCTTTCTCCCTAACAGAAATACCTCAATGAATTTCCTGATATTCTTGCTAAAAAAGGAAAATGAATTTGTGAAGTAAAAGAAATTGTGAAAGAACAAAATAGCAACGAAATTTTGTTGCTATTTCCTTGCAATGTTTACTGTGAAATTCAGTAAACGCGTTGGTAAAGGTTTTTTCTTGGTAATCTGGAATCCATTTGCCGCTAAACTAAAGCAACAGAAAATGAAGTTATTGTTTTGCTAACAGTCAACAGAAAACTACGATAAACAAGCTCAAGTGAAGAGATATTGAAACAGAGAACAAATCATTCTAAGGTCCATTAAAATGCTAATTGTTGTGGGATTTCCATGAAAGGACACTTTTTTTCAAGACCCGAAAAGCCGAAATGGGGTTTCATTGTTGTAAAACACTAAATTTAAGAGGAACTGAAGTGAAATACAAATGAAAATAACAGATAAGAAGTGAAGACTTA
>CAOJBJ011129545.1:0-10191 GCA_948291685.1 Euphorbia celastroides | reverse complement strand
GTAGATGATGAAGTAGAGGAATTAATTTGGGTTTGCTGTGTTGACCTGTGGTTACTATCTGGTCGAAAGAAATTGACTTGGAAATATTGGTATGTATTGTTCAAGTGGATATTGATGTTACATTATTCATCATTGTACATAGTATTTTAGAAATGAAATTCAATAAATGAATAGAAGGGTTCTCATAAATTATAGTGAATCTTTTCAATGCATCCACTTGTCACGGTTGGGTATAAAGAAGACGAGCGTGTTTGATATTTACTAGTTGTTCTTATAGACTAGCAAATTTTGACTTGAGCAACATATTTTGATATTGATATAAAAAGCCAATATCAAATGCCCTATATAAAAATTGCACTTTAAATAAATTGTTACATATACATGTTAGGATTATTGTTAGATGTTACAGATAATTGTTATGTGTTGCCAATATTTTTTTGTCACGACCGAACACTTCTAATTTTTATTTTACACTCGAAACACAATAATTCCTCTGTTGCGGTTAATACCAAAGTTTTCGGAAATAAGATACGAATTTTATATTAGTTGACAAAAATATTTAAAAGCTATAAAGGTACTCTTTTCACCTCCGTCGGTTTTTCCAAATACTAAACCGTGAAACCAGAAAAAAGCTCGGAATCAACAATTCAAGAAAACTGGAGCAGGGATTTTCCGATTTCCAGCGAAAGAAAATCAAGAACTGGTGATCGACGTAAAAACAAACAATGACGAAAGGGACAGTCTCTTACTCTTTGTAAGTTCCTTCTTCTTAATCATATAACACTGATCCAAACCTTCCATTCTTCTCTCCTTCGGTCCTTCTTGATCATGGAGTTAATTGAAAGAATTCTAGGTTAAACCTGGAACGGTAAGGGGATCCCCTTCTTTTTCTGCGTAGCTAGATGTCTTGTGGTTGTTGTGTTGGCGGGAAACTTAATAATTGAAATCTAGAGTTTGATCGAGGAACAATCCTTGGTTTCTTGTGGCGGTGATAACACTCATGACCGAATTCGCTTAATTTCTTATTGTTAGGTTGCTGAGAGAATTAGAAATTGGCTGAAGCAATTTCAAATTTCTCGTAAAACTGAGTTCCAAATCTGATAAGATTCACTAATCGCATTGTGTTGGCAATGCTATTCTTCTTTCTTGCTAATGAAAAGATAAATAAATTTGACAGGAATCATTTTAACGGAGATGAATACGAACAAGAGGATGAGGAAACTGAAGATCAAAATGATGAGATGCATGGAATGGCCCAGAAAATGCAGTGCATGGCAGCTTACAGGCCTGAACCTAGTAAAAAAGGTGAGATTTCAGTTAGTGATAGCTCCTCTGGTAACCAATAGAATTTTGATGGTTTCTCAGGTTAACTTGTAGAACTATTTCTTTTCCAGTAAACAAATGATTCAATTTTATTGTATGTGTTGATATTGCATTTATTCATTGCTGCAATCTAATATCATGCGCTGGCCAAGTAGGAGAAAATTTAAGATTATGTGCTTTTTATTCTTCCTTTCTTTATTTTTCTGACATGTGCAATCAGTGATTGTGTTAGTCTAAATCCCGAAAACCTCAAAATCCTACTGCTTTGTGCTAGTAATCAACAACTATGATGTCGTGGAAAACAGTATCTGGTTGATGTTTGACAGAGTTTTGAACTTAGTTCTCCAGTTTTCCTTTAATGATTCAATATGAGCCATGGGACCAATCTATCATCCATAGAAATCGATGGTAACCTCTTCTGTGTTGCAAACTCGATGAAAAGAGCCATTCCCTGAAAACCTATTGAATGGAAGATAAATTGTCTCTGATTATTTTTGAAAGCTATATAAATTGTATATGGTCATACTCACAATTTACTAGTAAGAATTCGTAGGAGTGATGATTGCAGCATAACCTACTTATTCTTCTTATATGCAATTTCTGTACTTGTAATGTCTGTGTTATGATCAAAGAGGTTTGCTTGCTAAACTCAATGTTAACTGACATTTGACATGGTGAACAAGGTGAAGAGGTCTCCTGGCAAAAATACAGTCTCTGGAGGCAAGAGCAGAAAACCCGAGTGGCAAGGCTGCAGAAACAACTCAAGGCGAAGTGGGAATTCGAGCAGCTAATCGAGGAACAGCTCAACATGTTCCATGCCCATTACAGTCGCCCTATGGTCTCAACCAGTTTCAAGGATGTGGCTGAGTTCCTCATGCCAGCATCAGCCCCAGCCCACGAGCTAGCCTCCCTCACTTGGCTTGGAGAGTGGCGTCCCTCTGCCATTATGGACCTCGTTAGTGGAATGGTCAACTCTTCATCAATCTCATGCTCATCATCCATGAACTACTCAAGGAACAGAAGAAGGATCATCTCACAGATTGTCAATGAAATTCGCATTGAGGAGGCAATAATCGATGCTGAAATGGCTGAGATTCAGGCCACGTGTATCCTCCACCTTCCATTTTTGCCTTTCAACTGCCACCGGCCACGAACAATCGCTTTAAGCTGCATCCAATCTGAGTTCAAGAAGATTGAAAAAGTCATCATGAAGGCCCAACAACTGAGGTCTGTTAACATTTTGGACGGTGTAGTTCAGTTTTGTGGCTTAGTTAATTGTGTGATTCGGGTTGCAGGTATAAGGCACTGGAAATTGGGATAAAGAAGATATTAAGCCAAACTGATGGAGCGGAGTTCTTAGTGGCGTTTGTCGGGATTCAGGATTTGATCCATAAGTTTGCAGCAGAGCAGAAGGTACCACATCTCCCTGCAGCTGTACCGGGAAGTACTTTTGCATATAAGATCCATGAGGGCATGGGAAAAACGGGCTGCAAAGCAAAGAGCCAGCATTCAAGAGAATACGCATCATTCAGGTAAATCAAAAGGAGTTGTGAAGATGACTAGGTATTACTGATTCGAAAGACGAGAGATTATAGGAGACATTATGGATTCAACTTTCGAAAATATTGTGTATAGATTGCGTTAAGTCAGTAGTATCTGAAATTATAGGAAATGTACTGATTAGTCTTGCCAGAAGCCGAGTAGGGTTGTTTGTGGCTAACTGGAGAAATAAGTAGGCATAAAGGAACTTGCTCCTGAAAACAGAAGTTACAACCAATAATCAATTATTTTTTTTTTTTTTTTTTGAGTTTGTTTATACAACTTTTGCCTGTTAATCAGACTGAATGGTAACATGAAGTTGAAGAATTTAAATTGTTTACTTTATATTGTGTATGGATACACCATAGGCTCATAGCAAATAGACTTTTCCAGAATTTACTAGAGAAAGTTAACATCAGAAGTCGAAGGAAACTGCTTTACTTATTTGAACCGTGTTTTCTGTATTTCAGAGAAACAACTCAATACTAGTATTGATCAAAGTTAATTTCTCATCCTCATCATAATGAACTTTTTATAGTTCTCTAGTTTACAAATTCATGAAGCTGATGTTTCATTGTGAATTGGGAATGTAGAGCCTAAACTAAATGATTCTAATGCGTAATGCTCTAATAGGTACTCTTAAACTTATTTTCAAAAACCTGTTCTCCCCCGAACTTTGCATGTACTTCCAAGTTTCAAAAAATGCACTAGTTCTCGTCCTCATTATCACGTTTCAACATCCGGTTGATTTGACTTTTTTAAAAAGTTTTTTTTTCTCTTCAACAAAAAATTAACATGTGACATTATAAAAGTTAATTAGTGCACTTTTCAAAAATTGAGGTACCGCGGAAACAGGATTTTTTACAACAATTTGAAGTACCTATTAGAGTATTACACCTTATTTTAAAGCAAAATGAGTTTTAAACAAGAGTTAAGTGTACCACATAACTCATATGGAATGCAAGACCACTAGTACAAGTTCAGAGATCGAGTACTGTTTTCAATTGTACAGATTCAAATCTACATGCTGACATTAAAAATCCTTGTCCTAAGAATAACAAAGGAATTTCAATGGCAATAATATAAAAATATGAAATGAATAATATGTATAACAGAGGGACCAATTAGACAATGAGATAACACGGGCACTAAATAGACAATGTGTATAGTAAAATGATCAAAAGGATAAAACATGTATATCACAAGATCCCAAAAGGTGGTTAAGCCCTTTTCATAATAATATATGTCAAAAATAGGACAAATAACCAAAACTATTGACACCATTTAGTGACATAAACAATTTAAATGCCAAAATCAGTACACATATCCTAATTTAGTTGCTATGCTGCTTATGTTGCCCATCAGATTAACACAGCACATACATTGTCAAGACATTCAATCGGGTAATTCTCGATCCTGTCAAATATTCAACCTGAAAATTTTGAAGGAGCAAACCTAAGTTTTAAGCAGATAAAGAGTAATTATGTAACATAATCGCCAAAATAATACCTTTCATCGCTTTCTTTCTGATCTCCATTTATATACTGGTCTGGAAATTGGGCAGCCAATCTCATCTTCACGCAATTTGCGTTTTTGACCCCTTTTCTGATCATCAAGACAGCAGCTTTTAAGTCCAAAATCAATGCAAAACCAAACCGGGCTACAGATTTGAGACAAGTTTTGAACAGTGATACCTGTAATTCCTTCTGCAATGCCATTTCACTATATACTTTCTCTAACCGGTTTGCTCTGTTCTTCCTTGCCTCGAGCTCTTTGTATGCTTTGGTCACTTTACTGGGCATGGAAAAAGAGAGAATAGTGTTAGCTCATTTGTATTTTGGTGGGTGTGAAGGATGGGTACTTTCTGGATGAGTTAGGAGTTGCTAAGAGAAAAACTGACCCGAAAGTAAAATTTATTCACTTTTTAATATCAACCGCAGTATAATTATAGAAGCATGAGGACTTGCTTTTATGCATCACCACAGATCCCATTTACCTTTTAATTTCATCAGGAATACCCTCAGATGTGCCCCCAACATTATGTTTTAATGATCGTGACCTTAATATTTTGGCTTCCTCCCTGCAAGTTGAATAGCAAAGGAAGTTTTAAATTTTGATTAACCAAATATCAGCAGTTAAGGATAAAAACATTGGTGAAGTTGGATAAAAACAGACATACAGGCTAACAAAGCAAGCCATAAAAAGATTGTCCTTCACATGTTTAGTTTAACTCAAACGTTCACTCGTAAGTTCAACAGAAATATCAAAACAAAACTATAACCAATTGAATTTTGGAAAAAAAAAAAACAGAATCTTTGGTAATTACTACATGTGCTCTAGAGTAACTGTCTTACAAAAATTGTACAAACATATATTATAAGTCATAGCTAAGCTCAGAGACTTGCAACCACAGGCATTAAATGTTGACTCATAAAACTACAGATTCAGTACTTTCAAACTGCAATACGTCTTTCTTCTTAGATTTTTTGAACAAGTTTAAAAAAGAAACCAATCGTTATGCCTAAGCTACATGCATTCTCATTTCAGTAGCAGGATCCTCCAAAGATTTCACAATCAGGATAACCTCATACACTCTTATTTTCTCTTCAACAGAGCAAACCAAACTTTTCTCAGTAACATATAAACTTGCCTCACCGTATCCTCCATCTCATCAACATCATTTTGGCAACACTCATTTTATCACTATTTTATCTTAAACAACTTATGGCCCTACATTCATTTTCAATAAGAGGCACCAGCTGTATAGTTCAATTAAATTTTTCTATAAGTTGTACAGGCATATTCTATCATATAACACTTGTAGCACGTACCAAAAGTTAATTGTACTTTGAACTTATTATTCATAAACCTTTTCTGCATCTTGCACTAATAAATCCAGCATAGCAGGACCGGAAGGTACTAGTATCCTCAACAGACAACTGAGTCTTGATATCTACATTAGCTTTCCAAAATTACAATGCATATACATGATGTTTTCTCTGCCCAACTTGGTTCAATTATTCCCTCCTCAAAATCATCAGTAAGAAATATGTTTCACACATAGCATGCACCAAGATAACCCTCCTCATTAATAATATGATCAGGCAAGTCATCTATTGCAAAGTTAAAAAGCCCACAGGTCCTTTGTGGAATTCGATGGCTACAAGAAGTTCACTTGCTTCCCAAACCAGGGTTCCCCTATAACCATATGCGTATTCCCTAGAATGTCTACCTTAAGAAATTAATAATATTTAATAAGAAACTTCTTCTACGGCAGCCCCACGAAGCGTGTGATTAAGGTAAAGTTGTCGGTTCTTCTACACGAAAGTCTGGTTCTTGGTATTCAATCACAAGCTTAATCATGGTAAAAAAATACCCTATGTAGTTCTTTTTTACACTTCATGTATAAACCCAAACTTGTTCTCCAACCTAGAAAAACTTCCTAGCCTTGGGATAATATATCAAACAAGAAATCCTCCAAACGTGCTTATATGCAAAACAATAAGTCATAATACATTACATATGTGTATGATAGACTAGCATGTAAGCTAAATACAAAGGAATACTTTAATGCATTTATTGGCAACATAAAAATGAACCATCCATGTTCAAGCATCTGTTCCCATGGAAACAGTGCATGCAAATGCAAAAATAAGCAACAACCTTTTTCACAAGTTGATCTCATTAACAAAATAATAGTCATTGCATATGTAATAGATCATGCATGTAGTTAATTACAATATACAACAAATGCACCCAAGAAAAGGACGCATCCATCAAATAAATTCAGCAAGTTAAAATGATTTTGCCATACTTTTCAACATGCGGAGAAGCTTAATTGTATTGTAAGTTTAGACAAAGATCTCAATAAAATTCAAGTACACCATGAATCGAGTAAAAATTATGGGGAAAACTAGACGTGTAAGTGGGACTAATGCAGTTGAAGCAATATAAATATGGGTGTGTTTGTGTCCCAAATCCTGTACAAAGCTCTAGAGCTTGAATTCATAAATTTCAAAACACTGAAGTTCTTAAACCTCTAGCCTATTGGTATGGTAATAAAACTATGTGATATTTGAATGCAACTTCAGATGCCAATATTCAGGAGGACAATCACCCAACATCAAAACTATCAAATTCCAAAACAGCATAAATGATGAGCATAGATAGGGGTGGACAGGAACTGCGTTGTTAATCTATCAGCAAAACATGTGGGGGTAGGTATTTGAATACCTTTAGAGGTACAATTAATCATAAAATTCAATACTTGAGATTACAATATTTCATTTAGCACATTATTTAAACTTGTGTGCATATTAGATGAAGTATATATTCAATCAAACAGCACTCAAATTATTAACATCAGTGATAACATATTATATCAATCCTTGCAAAGATATAAGAAGCTCTAACCTGTCTTCTGCAAAGTATATGTGTTTGTTTGGTGGCTGGCCACCGCGAGAGTGCAATGCCGCACCCAGCTTTTCAATTTTCTGTAGCAAAATACCAAAACTTCATCATCACAACAAAAAAACATAGACAACCTGAACCAAGTGACAACAAATACCAAAGCTTTGACGAAAATCAATTAAATAGTAACCCACCTTTTTCTCACTTTGCAGTTTCGTAAGGACATACCCAATATCTTGTGTTTTCATTAGAATAAGCTCTTCTTGAGTATATCTATTTGCTTGAGTCCTGTTAAAGTTAAGAAGAAAACCAAAATGGTAAATAAAGCATGAAACTCAAAGAACAAGTAAAACAACATTTGAGAGTGATAGTGTTACTCTGATCTATGAACCCCATCAACAGTCTTAGAATTAACCATCTTGAAGTAAAACTCATCCGGATTTCTGAAAGCAGCTTTCTCCTTGAGCCTCTGCAAGCATAAACATAGCCACAAAAGAAATCCATGAAACAAAAGAAAACATGAAAACAAAAATATTGTCAACTGTATCGAAATGCTTCATGTTCTACCTGCAACATTTCCTCCTTGTTGTGGAATGCTTTTGCACGGACAACATAGTCCTCGTGTTTCTCAAGTAATCCATATTTCTTCCTCGACTGCCTGGTATAACATAAAGTCCAAATCGCAAGTCATAAAATTTCGGGAAATCAATGTAACAGGGAAGAAAAAAGAGAAGGCAATGAACTGCAGTCAAAGAGGGAAAGGAGTTGTAATTACATACGGCTGTGAACGCTCCTTGTGAGCTTTTCTGGGGATAGCGTTCCTCAGAGATGACATTATTCCCAATCAATTTCTCCTTTCTTCTTCCCGGAAATAGAGAGATAACAGTTCGGCAAATCCGGAAAATACATTTACATAAGAACAGAACATATATTCCTTCAGCATTCATTGAATTAGAGAATTATATGAATCGCAAAATACACAAAATTCTTTCAGCCATATTCCCGAGTTCAATTGAAATCCCTCTTACACTATTTTTCCCATTCCGTTCACAAAAATCAAAGGGCACAAGATAATAGAATCAGCCACGTGATGCGAGAGCTTCTTACCTATAAATTGGAAGGCGCGGTGAGTCTTAGTTGATTTGAAGGCGGCGACGGAGTTGCCGGAGAGGTTCAGGGTTTTGCTATTTCACTGGAGCTCTAGCTTTCTGGGATTTATTTTCGATTGCCTCTCAAATTATGAAGATTGACAGTTTGACCCTATAACGGTCATGGATGGCAGTTCGACCCCTAATGTTCTCATGATTGACAGATTGACCCCTAATGTTCTAATATCTTCTAACCTAACTTCTCAAATCAAAATCTTTTAATACGATTAAATGGACATATATAATTTACGGATCGAGAGACTTTCAATCCCAAATGATGTAATCGGACAGACAAATAGTAATTATTGTTCGTATAAGTATTGTCTTAACAATTGTTGACTTTCTAAAAAATAAGAGTACATTTAAATTTAGACATATCAAAAGGTACATAAATTAACTTGCTCACTTTATAGTTTACTTTTCTATCTTGGTGAATATCAAAATTTAATTTAAGGAGTAACAACGAGTGCAACTCCTAGTATAAGAAACATTTAATAAATGTTTTTATTTAACTCATTATATTATATTTTATTATAAAATATAAACCCATCAAATACAAGGATCCAACAGGCTCAAGGCGAGCTCATAACGCCAACAGGTCTTCAAGCCCAGAACACGCATATGAGCTCGCCCCACCGACGCCACCTCGGCACAAGCCCCATCTCGGTACCAGCCACGCTCGAGACCTCGACAAACGAGCCAAGCTCGGCAATAACGGACAAAATACACCCAGCTAGGTACTGCGCCGTGCCGAGGGACAAACACTGCCACCACCGTACGAGGACTAGTACTACAGCGGGACATGGACTGACAATCACACACTTGGTGTCAGGACGTGCCAAAACCCACTCATAAGCAGTGCCACATCACCACTGGTCCCCCACAATCCTCTCCACACAACCTATATAAAGGCCAAAGTCGGGTATGAAGGGTAACCGCTGCTCTCCATTATCTACTCTCTCATTTTTACTCCATTTCATACCTGAATTAAGCATCAGAGAGGCTTCGCCGGTGAAACGGCCGGCCCTCCTAACGGTGTCTGTCTTGCAGATCGACATGAAAATCCTAGGAGAATTGGATACCTGTTATCAAAGAGGCTTACGGAACACTTTCGATCCGCAAAAACGGGCGGAGTACGACTGGTCAACCGACCAGTGAATTCTCGGCCAAATGAACTATTTGGATCCTGTGTTATTCGAACTTTATCCATTTGGTCCCTTTGTTATACGCGTTTCCCTTTGAGTCCCTATGTTGTTAATTCCGTTATCCAATTGATCATTTTTTTAACGATGTTAAATTTTTAAGACCACACAAGATCCACATGTCATTGAACGGATGACATGACACTACATAGAATAAATTAAAAAAGAATATTAAATTAAAGGAACAATCAGAAAAGGGTTAAACTTTCGTTAGTCTTGTACTTTTCCACTCAATTATACATTCTCTACTGTTTTCTCCTATCAAACCCTAAAAGTATTGTTTCATTCTCTTTTAGTCTCCCATCTTAATTTTAATCAAAATCAAAGTGCAAAAAGAAGGCGTCCAAACGATCAACTATATTTTCTAGTTTTGAATAACAGTAGTTTTTTTTGTACTGACTGTAAAATTTAATATCATCAAGTGACCATGGCTGCTGACGAACCGGATTCCATTTTCAATCCCATATAGAATAGGAAGCAAGCGAGGAAATTGGTTTTATTTAATGGAGCATTCTAATCTCTTGAATAACAGTTATGCATCAGGATAATATTGGACAAGGGAGAAAAGG
>CAOJBJ011128569.1:0-11588 GCA_948291685.1 Euphorbia celastroides | reverse complement strand
AAAAAAAGGTAGAGTTAGTTGGAAATTAATCATTCAAAAAAGTTGTATTTATTGCATTAACAGTTAATTCCATGCTACTACATTCAAAATCATTCAAAAAAAGTTGTATTATTACCATGCTACTACATTTAATTCCAATTTCGTCAGTATCCTCTAGTATTGGGGTCTTTATGAATCACGTGACCTATAACATTTTCCCTTGAATGGAAAGTATTGTCGATTGCATAACTAGTACAATAGCTAAATTACTTTAAAACTATCATTTCAATAATTATTGGAGGAGTTATTAAACACCAATTAAAAATTTAGGTAAAGAAAAATGAGTCGAATCATGGAGCATTTGAGGCAAATATTTTTTTAAAAAATTCAATTTGAACTTAGCAATATTTGTTGGAGGGCAAAATAATGATAATATCGTAAATACTAAATAACCATAAAACATTTATTCTTAAACCCCGTAAAAAATTGGAAAAAAAAATCAAATTCGATTGGAAAAAAAATTATAATTTAACTGTTCGAAAAGCAGTCTTCGTATCTTCGCACATGCCTGAGTTTTTGTCTTAATCGTGCTAATATGTATGATTGGCGATAATATCTAAAGTTTCAATAATGCTATGTTATAATTGCAATTATGAAGGAATAACATATTAATACAATCATATACTTTCCACTTTTATAATTTCATTGTTTTTTCTTTTTTTGTCATTTATCAATATCATCAAACATTATCAGCCGCCCAAACAAGATTATTTATCATTGTGGCTATGATTTGGAGTTCCATAAAAATGTCAGCTTAAATTAATCATATGCAAGAGATAATAAAATGAACTAATAGACCTGTAGTAATGTCAAAGGCAAATTATTTACATTAAATTACGGATAACTAAATATTGTAAGTTGTGCAGACTCATTTTAATTGAAATGTAGATGTTGTACCCTATTTAAGAAAAATATTTTTGGATTTCACTCTATAAGTAGAGATATATTTTTTCATATGGAACAAAATGAAAAGTGTAACTTTTATACTACCATTACTTATTTCACTGATGTCACTTTCACGAATATTTCCATTAACTTTAACCATCAATTATTTTGTATCTTTTTGTGTTTCTTTCTGCACGACCACTACTATCATCATTATCTCGATTATTATTATATTTACGGTGTTCATATGCTTTCGTCGAGCAATACACTTATATTCAACCTCTGTATTTGTCACCACCACCGTTGTATTTGTTTCGACCGTCTTTCCACTGTACCTTCGTCATTCCCACCTTCTCATTTGAAGAGTATTTTATTAAAAATTAGAACAAAAGGATCTAAAACTAAAAAGAAAACTTGAAAAAGCAAACTAAATCCATCATTTATTTGTCATAACCCATAAGCAATAGGAAACTCGAATTTCAATATTTTCCTATCCCATATTTACGATAATAACTAATAAAGAGCAATTCACATGCAAAATTTTACACTATAAATGTTTTTTTAAAACTAATATTGACTACTTGAGCAATCTAAGACGAACTTAACTAATAAAGTGAGAGAATAAGTTAAATAAAATTATGGAGGAACAAAATTAGAGAAAAGTCAAGTATGGAGGAGAATGAATATATGGAAATGGAGAGTTAGTTGGATAGAAAAGTCAAGTCATGCGACTGGTTTTTTTTAGCACTTTTTCCACCGTCCACGGCCTAACCATCACTTAAATTTAAGCACTTTTCAATGTTTATATACTTTATACACATTTTCGGTTTAAAGCATTCTACTATTTTTTTTTCCAAGTCTCAAAATATGTTGTTACAAAAAACGCACCAGATGTGTCGGGAAAATTAGCTTAAAGTTTGTGTTGGAGTTACTCGGATGCAAAGACATGTTTGATTTGTTAGGGTCCACATTCAATAATAAGTACCTCCTCCTCTTCCTTTTGTTGGTCGTCATAAGTAATTTTGGAGTTTTTAATAAACATTAAATTTATATTATGAGATTACTAATTAATTCTTTATTTACAATTAAATTAATATAATAGGTTTTTGCTAGAAGGTCTGTAAACCATGCTGCCAATTTGTTAGCTAAAGTAACTGGTTCTTCAATATATAGGGGGACATGACATTTTGTTTGTCCATCTTTAATTAGGATTAGCATTGACTTTGATCGTATTTAATGAATGTTTCTTTCCGGTAAAAAAAAATTATCAATTATTTGTTTGACATTTCTCTCATTCCAAACTAATCAAAGAGCACTATACATAGACTTTTCATTTCTTTTATTGTTATTAATATGGATAAAATCGAAATAAATAAGTGAAAAATACATGAAAAATTGAGAATGACAAACAAAAGAATAAATTAAATTTGGTCTAAAATGACTAACATTTGCAACTGAATGAAATAAAAAATACGTCTTTTACCTTCTCACAAATTAGTAAATGACCGAGAAAATGAAGCTATCTCGCAACTAGAATATAAAATTTATTTCAACAACATGAAACTCGCCTTTTAATTTACAAATTCTCAACTCTAATTTTTCGTAACAACTACTTGATTAGCTGGGAAATGCTTATGTTTGTAGGTTTGGAAGTATTATTGAGTTGAAGACTTATATTCACATCTCAAATTTCTCATATCATCGAGCATATTATAATAAAGTTTTGAGGTTTTCGCTTCATTAACGATCTTAATTGGACTTTCACCATGTTTAGTGACTCTTTTTTGTTATGGTTATGGACAAATTAAAAGTTTATTTTATTTTTATTCCTATTTTAAAGTTCGTTATAAGCTCGTTAAAAGCTCGTGAATAAGTGAAATTTAACGAACAGTTCGTGAATAGATTTTTTAGCTTGAGCTTAATAAGAAATTAGATGAACAAAGTTTAAATAAGCCAAAGCTCGGATTGGCTCGGATCGTTTATAATCCTAGTTGTGTATAACCTTTTTGTGAAACAGAAAACTAAATATTACAAAGAGTCAAACTTAAGAAATAAGAACCATTTTATTAAAAATAAAAATGTTATATATTTTGGAGCAATGTCAGGTGCACTGAATCTGCCTTTCTGTCGTGTTTTCCCACCCCCATATTATTTTTTTAATAGTTACTTTTGTACGTTGTTTTAGTTAATTTTAAATCCCACCGAATTTTATTATGATTAAAACAATAGCGTTAAGGGTTTCTAAATTTGATAAAAACACGTTGCCGTCAATTTTTTTTTGTACCAAATTGTTTTACCATGTTTTGGTTTTTGACAATTTGTAATTTGGTAGACTATATTCTTTTACTTTTTACTACTTTTTTTGATAATTTACTTTTCTCTACTTATATCTGCAAAGAAATCTTTCACTTTCTATGGAATCATTTTTTGTTTTTACAGAAAATGTTCATTCATGAAACATGAAACACAATTTTTCTTAGGGTAGGCATAACAGAGTGTCCGTTGGCAGTTTGGCATCTGAATACAATTTCCCAAGAGTCCTCTTTTGTTTATCAAACAATGTTTTACAATTTATGTAAAATAAAAAGTATTAACGTTCGAAAAATATCTTTTGCAACTTTAAATAAAAATAACTAAACCAAACCAATACATAATTTACGTTAACTCCGACATAGTAAAATCAAATGCAAATAGTAGTAATGTCTATAGCATATAATTGCGTTTTCAAATGTATTTAAAACAAATTTTACAAACAAAGTCCTGACTTGTTCTAGTACAAGAACTCGGTGTAGGCTCTTTTATTTTATTTAAAGTAAATATATTTTGTTTATCTCTCAATTAAATTAAATGATGAAGTAACTTATTAAATAGTATGAAAAAATAATATATGACTACTTTAGAACGAACAAAACAATCTCAAGATTAAACTCGAACTCTGAACTTTCATATTTGCCAAAGCATTATAGATTACGACAAAATTTAAACAATCAACAAAAAATATGCACGTAATATTATTACAGTCTAGTATCAAAATGATATATGAACGAAATCTTTTTAACTGCAATACAGCAATACATTGTAGGTATATTTTGTTTTCACTTTATTTTTTAGAAGTGGTTATTAATTTCTCCTTGTTAACCATTAGATGATTCGTAAGTGACTTAATCTAATAATTTAGATAGACAAATAATTGTTGTCATATAAAAACACAACAATCCTAGCTTAATCCAAAATATGACTCTAAAATGATACCATTATCATTGAGTAAAAAAAATCATCATTAACATATTAAATCCCAAAAGTTATACAGTATTACAAAATTACATCCCAAAACTAATACTATTAAAATCAACTGACAACCCTACTAGTAGTATCTTACACAGTAAATGCAAAACAGTAACATGTTAAAAATAGTCAAATATTACGACAAGCCAAGATTCAGAGAATCAGTTGTGTAGCCTCAATTTGAACAATGCCAGCAAAGATAATAAAGAATCTGGACCCATCACCGTAGACCGCGAAGCACTGGATAATCTTCCTACCAACATAGAATAGCATTACAGAGCAGTAAACAAACACGGTGCTCGTTTGTTCGAAGAAGAAAATGGAGACACGAAAAAGGGGGAAAAGCATATTTTTATTTAGTGCGCGATAAAAACGCCGTATTCAAATTGGACCCGTCATTACTGTACTCTGCTTCCCCTCTCTCAGGTAATTAAAAGAAGTTGTAAAGATTGTTCCTTTCTTCACGTGATTCTGTGTTTTAAAGCATTTTCTCTGCCTTCTCCAGTTTGGCTTTCGGTCGCCGTCCGTACATTCCGGCGAGTTGGTGCTTTTCCGCCTGAATTTTCCGGTGGGAGGCCGATCTGTGTCCTGGCGAACCCAGATAGTTTAATTGGCGCCCGGGCAAGTTCTATTCTGTTTGATTGTTGTTTCTTTGTTAATTTTGGAACTTGAACTTGAATTTACAGTAAATAAGGGTACTTGTTATGTGGGTTGCTCTTATTTGGAATCATGGAAGCGTGGGTGTTCTTGTTTTTGGACTTTTGGGGGAGAAGTGAAGCTGATTGATCGGGCGAATTCTGGAATTCAAACTTTTTATTGGTTTAACTGAAGTTCTCGTAGGAGTGACTTTAATTTCGAGGGGGGTTTTGTTTGCTGTTTTATTGTTGATTCAATTGAGGATTCCGGATCTTTTGGGTTTAATTCATGGAGACTAGATTCGGAACTGAAGCTCAAGCTCATGCTCATCATTTTTATGGCATGGGCGCTTCAGATTTGGGGGAAGTGGGAAAGAGAAATCTGGAATGGGATTTGAATGATTGGAAATGGGATGGGGATCTTTTTGTTGCAAGCTCTTTAAAACCGGTCCACACCGGTCCTTCGAGCTCACAGTTCTTCCCACTAACGAATGGGAATTCTTCGAATAGTTCATCCCCTTGCTCTGATGAAGTGAATCTGGGAATAGAATATGGAAAGAGGGAGTTGGAGAAAAGGAGAAGGGATGTTGCCATTGAAGGTGACAATTTGAATGACCAAGAAGCAGCTAGTTTGAGTCTGAAACTCGGTGGGCATGGCTATCCAATTGGGGCCATGGAGACAAGAAATTGTGATGGAAATAGCGGAAAGAAGACCAAATTGGTTGGGGGTGGCTCGAGCCGTGGTGTTTGTCAGGTTGAAGATTGCAGCGCTGATTTGAGCAGTGCTAAGGACTATCATAGGCGACATAAGGTCTGTGAAATGCACTCCAAAGCCAGCAAAGCCCTTGTAGGAAATGTTATGCAGCGGTTTTGCCAGCAATGCAGTAGGTAAGTAAGGTTCTTTTTTTTTTTGGTTTGACTTTGTTTAATGTATTGTTGTATTTGTGACTTGAACTTTTATGCTGGCCAGATTTCATGTACTTCAAGAATTCGATGAAGGAAAGAGAAGCTGTAGGAGACGTCTGGCTGGCCATAATAAAAGGAGGAGGAAAACTAATCCTGATCCTGTTACTAATGGAAGCAAATCAAACGACGAACAAACTAGTAGCTATCTATTGATAAGTCTCCTAAAGATATTGTCAAACATGCATTGTAAGTAGTTTTATCTTTTTCTGGATATATTTGACAGTTTGAAGATGGTTACTTTGTTGATTTGTCGATTCAGCAGCTAATAAATCAGACCAGTTATCAGATCAAGACCTGTTATCTCACATTTTAAGGAGCCTTGCAAGCAATACTCCTGAAAATGGTGGAAGAAACATATCTGGACTATTGCAGGAACCTCGAGGCTCTCTATCTGAGGTAGTCTGACCCTCTTTTAAACTACAGAGTTTCTCCACCCTGAACTTTCAGAATTCCAACTAGCCCTATAAACTTGGCAAAAGCGCACCGGTTGCCCCCTCAACGCCATGCGTCAGCTTCTTGTTGGTTTGACTTTTCAAAAATCTCATTTTTAAAATTTTTCTTTCGCCAATCAGAAAATGACATGTGGCAACAAGGTAGTAAACTGGCGTACTTTTACCAACTTCAGGGGGCTAGTTGTAGTTTTGTAAATTTCAGGGTGGCATTTGGCTTTTCGTGCCAAGTTCGAGGGGCAAATGATGTATTTGGCTTTTCTCTAACCTCTCTAAAATTTTCTCTGACCATACCTCTGTGGGATGCTGCAGCGAGTTGGAGATGAAAATGCAGCCAATGGTGCAGATTTGCAAACCTCCGTGAAACCAGATATTCCAAACAAGACGAACAATTTTGATTTGAATGACATATATGTTGAGTTGGATGATGGGGCTGAAGATATAGAGAGATCACCTGAAGCCCTAAACTTGGGGGCTAGCTCCCTTGATTGTCCCTCTTCAAGTCCCCCTCAGACTAGTGGAAATTCAGATTCAGCATCTGCTCAGTCTCCATCGAGTTCAAATGGAGATGTTCAGGTTTCTCTTCTTTTTGGTGATGTTTTTTAGCATTTTGATTGCTTCGGTTATGTTTCTGATAATTAACGAAGACTTTCATCTGCTTACTGTTTCAGTTTCGGACAGATCGAATCATTTTCAAGCTTTTCGGGAAAGAACCAAATGATTTTCCTCTTGTTCTTAGAGCTCAGGTACTTAAAAGTTAACATGTTATCTAACTGTTCAGCATTTCCTTTATTTCGAGTAAATTTTGATAATAAAATATTGTGATTTTCAGATTTTGGATTGGCTTTCTCATAGTCCCACTGACATAGAGAGCTACATACGGCCCGGTTGTGTCATTCTAACCATTTATCTTCGTCAAGCTGAAGCTTCATGGGAGGAAGTATGCTTACATAGTTGTATTTTCCTTCTCTTAAATATCTCGGGCAAAAGATTAGAGCTTACATTTTGATTTGATGCTATGCAGCTTTGCTGTAATCTCAGCGCCAGTTTAAGTAGGCTTATGGATGTATCGGATGATGCATTTTGGAAAACCGGATGGGTTTGTGTGAGGGTCCAGAATCAAATAGTATTTATCCACAATGGTACCTTGCCTTTGACTTTAATATGGTTGACTTTCTTAGGGTCTGTTTGGTATTGCTGTCAGAGCTGCTGTCCCTAAAAATTGGTATCACAAATTTCTTGTATAACATCATTGTTTTTTATTTTGACAATGCATGTTGATCCTTTATATCGAAAAGTTGAGAACTGCCAAAACAGCTTTCCCAAAACCATAATCTGCTGCTTTTAGGGAAAGCTTCAAAATGGAGCTTTCAGGGAAGCAGTTTGGGAAAGCAGCCCCAAACAGGCCCTTAATGGGGAGAGCATTTAACTATGTATTTTTGGTGGTACAGGTCAGGTTGTTGTGGATAGATCCTTACCTGTAGGAAGTAGTAACTGTAGCAAACTAATAAGTGTCAAACCAATTGCTCTGCCTCCTTGTGAAAGAGCCAAGTTTGTGATCAAAGGTGTAAACCTTTGTCGGCCTACTACAAGGTAACTGTTGGCTCGAATTTGAATTTTCTATGATCGTCTTTTTGCATTCGTCTGATATGCTGTTAAATACTTTCGATAATTATATCTTTTGCTTCCATTTTTGTCAGGCTGTTGTGTGCAGTAGAAGGGAAGTACATTGTTCAGGAAAATGGTCAAGAACTAATGGATGGTGCCGATAACACCAAAGGCCAAGATGAGCCCCAATGTGTAAATTTCCGTTGCTCGATCCCCGCAGTATCGGAAAGAGGGTTCATTGAGGTATCTATTACTTATTCTCTCTCAAAGATGAAGCAATTTAGAATTGTGTAATGTGTTGGTAAACCTCTGCTTTTTCCAGATTGAAGATCTGGGGTTCAGTAGTAGTTTCTTCCCCTTCATAGTTGCGGAGGCCAACGTTTGTTCAGAAATCTGCATGCTTGAAGATGTATTGGAGTTTACCGAAACAGACTCCGACAGTGAAATTCACAAAATGGAGGCCAAAAGTCAAGCTATGGACTTTATCCATGAAATGGGTTGGCTTCTCCACAGAAGCCAATTGAAACTCAGATTGGGCAACTCGGACCTCTTCCCTTTGAGAAGGTTCAAATGGCTCGTGGAATTCTCGATGGATCATGAATGGTGTGCTGTAGTGAAAAAGCTGTTGAATTTGCTTCTCAGTGGAGTTGTTGGTATAGGAGAGCACGAATCCCTAAAGCTTGCATTGGGTGAATTGTGCCTCCTTCACCGAGCTGTTAGGAAGAATTCTAGGGCTCTAGTTGAGCTTCTTTTAACTTTTTTCCCTGAGAAATCGGAAATTGGAAATCTTTTTAGGCCTGATGTTGTAGGGCCTGCTGGCTTGACACCTCTGCACATTGCAGCTGGAAAAGATGGTTCTGAAGATATATTGGACGCATTAACTAATGATCCAGCCATGGTAGGTTTTTTCTCTTGTTCATTTACTTGTGGCCTTATACATAGTGCCACGAATTGACTTCTGCCGCCCCGAACTTTCAAAAGTTTCTGTCAGCCCCCTGAAGTTGGCTTTTATTTTGTAGCTATCGGCCCCTGAATGCCATGTGTCAGCTTATGGTCGGTTTGACTTTTCAAAGATGGCGTGTGGTATTTAGGGAGTGGGAGTTACACAAAAAAACCAACTTTAAGGGTTGAGAGAAACTTTTAAAAGTTTGGAGGGACGATAGACTTTTGGAGCCAACTTAATGGGGGTAATTATGTATTTGGCCATTACTGTTTGGCATGTCAATGAAGAAAACTATAGAAAGAAAATTGAATGAATAGTATATTTGGAAACCTAGGGCGAGTCTGGGATTGCTTTTTAATGCTGCTATTCCCAAAATGGAGCTCTATTTCAAGTTTTTCTTAAAAGCAGTAGATTATTATTCCAGAAGAAGTTTGCAAGAAACCGGAAAAGCAATCCCAAATAAGCCCCCAGTTTAGTTGACCTCGAAATCATTCTTGGATAAAAATAACATAACTTTTGCTTGTTTCAGGTGGGAATCGAAGCATGGAAAAACGCTCGAGACAGTGCAAGCTTTACACCCGAAGCATATGCCCAACTCCGGGGCAACTACTCATACATCCACATGGTCCAGAAGAAACTCACCAAAAGGCCAGCTGAAGGACACGTGGTAGTCGACATTCCCGGCCCCACCATCAGCAACCATAAGCCAACCGGCGCACCGACCACCAGCTTTGACATTGCAAAGAGAGCAACAACGCCAGCCCAACGGTCCTGCAAGCTTTGCCTTCAGAAGCTGGACTATGGAACCGTTGGCCGGTCCTTCGTGTACAGACCGACTATGCTGTCAATGGTGGCCATTGCTGCAGTGTGCGTTTGTGTGGCACTTTTGTTCAAGAGTTGTCCCGAGGTTGTGTATATGTTCCGGCCCTTCAGGTGGGAATTGTTGGAGTATGGAACTAGCTGAAGGACATCCCGGGCCTGTGACCGTGCAATAGGTGTGCTTCTATAGACTGTAGAGTTTGGAATTTTAGTTGGTGATTATGGCATGGACAAATTGAGGATTCTGATGTAATGTTATTGACATGGATTACGTATTTCCCTGTTTGGGAATATTGAAACTGCAGTAGCAGTGCTGTTATTTTGATATGCCGTCATTCCCTTCCTGTTTGTAACAGGCTTGGATTGTTCATTCATTTTTTTTGGTAATATTTACAATTATTTTTATTGTGATATTAATTGCAGTAAAGGCTTCTCATCCCTTTAAATAAATGTATTTAGTAAGATTTGAACCTTGTTCTTTCTCTACATACTCAGCCTGTGTTACGAACTGAGCTACACTTTATTGGTTTGGATTGTTTATTCATGACAATATGAATTTGGATTGTTTATTCATGACAACATGAATTTTGATTCTCAAGTTGAGACAATAATCAAACTATTTTGCAACTGTGGAATGTATCACTTACTCCCTCCGATTTTTGTCAAATGACCTTCTATTAAAAGTTTCAATATTCCTTTAAGTGACCAAATTTCTAACCATAAATTATTAAATAGAAGACACATTAGTAAACGTATACCTCTAATAAATAATTCTTAATACATGTGAAAATCTTTAAAAGACCACTTGATAAAAACCAGATTCAAATCTACTGTGATTACTGTTGGGCCATGATGAGGACCTTTTTGGTTTGATAGACTTTGGTGCCTGTGTTATTATTGTGGAGTGTTTTCTTAGTAATACACTTCCCATAGCTTGAAACTAATACTTGAGCAGGATTACAAAGAAGAAAACTTAAGTTAGAAAACAGAACTGTAACTTGTTTTTCGATTAACAGTAACAATAACTTTAATACATCATGCTGCAGCCCTACTCGTTACTTCCAGTACTGTAGCATACAATTTTCATAAAACTGAAGCTGGCATAAGGGTAAAACGAAAAAAAAAAAAGAATAGGCATCACAAAACATAAAATTAGAACACTGTAGATTGTTTAAGATCACAAGAGCAGCAGCTAAGACACAAGCAAATTATTCATCATCTAGCTAGCTTCCAACCAAGCTTTAAGCCTGAGGCTTCTCCCATTTGAGGGGCTTGACAACCTCCCAGGTGAAATCCGGGTCATCCCGACCAAAGTGACCATATGCAGCGGTCTTCAAGAACCGGTTGCCACCTCTCTTGAGATCCAAATTAATGGTCATCATTCCCGGTCTGAAGTCGAAATTCTCCTTCACAATCTTCAGGATCTCCTTGTCAGGGATCTTGCCGGTCCCATAGGTGTCAACAAACACTGACAGTGGCTCGGGGACCCCAATGGCATATGACACCTGCACAATGCACCTGCGGGCTAGCCCATTGGCTACAATGCTCTTGGCTGCCTGCCTTACAATGTAGGCCCCACTTCGGTCCACCTTGGTTGGGTCCTTTCCAGAGAAAGCACCACCTCCGTGGGCCCCCCAGCCACCGTAGGTGTCAATGATGATCTTGCGCCCGGTGAGCCCTGCATCGCCGTGTGGGCCACCGATCACGAACCGGCCCGATGGGTTCAGGTGGAAGATGGTCTTCTCATCAAGGTATTTCTCGGGGATCACGGGCTTGATCACATGCTCTTTGAGATCAGCAGCAATTTCATCGTTTGTCACGGTCTCATCATGCTGGGTTGAAATGAGGACAGTGTGGACTCGAACCGGGACCATGGCTCCATTGTCGTTGTAGTACTCAACTGTGACCTGGGTTTTCCCATCGGGTCTTAGCCACGGGCAGGTACCGTTTTTCCTAACC
>CAOJBJ011128552.1:0-12113 GCA_948291685.1 Euphorbia celastroides | reverse complement strand
ATCCGGTAGAAGCAACACAACTTTGCCAGGGAATAGTAATCAGTTTCCGAGATTTCGTAGAGCCCGTCCAAATAAAATTCCGAATACCCTGATTAAATTTGGCCAATAAAGCAACCGGCCATTTGTAGACAAGAAAAGAGTGAATTAATTTGCTCGTAATGACTGAGTTTACTAACGTAACCCTTCCAGCCATCAATAGTAAATTTCCCTTCCAACTAGAGCTTAGCCAAGCACTTGTCCATAATAGGCCTCAAATGAACCCCCCGCGGTTTGCCTTTGAAAAGAGGCACCCCTAAGCAGGAGAATGGAATTTGACCAACCCTGATTTGAAGTTGGTTCACAAGAGAAGTGCGATGGGTTTGGATAACCGAATCCCCACAGAAAATTTCTGACTTCCGCCAATTCACCATTTGACCAGACATAGCACCATAAGAATCTAAAATTTCTTTCAGACAACGAACATTCTTCATAGTGCCTTTGCAGAAGATGAGGATATCATCCGCAAAAAGAAGATGCGAAGGGATATGCCACAGAGATGAATATCCCATAGGTTCCAAAGAGTTAGACATAACCTGCAAATGAAGAAGTCTGCTAAAAAAATCTTCTGCAATGCCAAACAGCAGAGGAGATAAAGGATCACCCTGACGGACACCTCTCGAGCAAGAAAAAAAGCCCTGGATGCCTTCCAACGTCATCACAGATAGTCTGGCGGAATTCAAAATAGTTCGAATCCAGCTACAAAATAACTCAGAAAACCCAAATTCCCTCAAAATAGCGTTAAGGAAGGCCCAGTCAAGCGTGTCAAAAGCCTTTCTTATGTCAATTTTCAGAGCAATATTGCCTCCTCTACATTTCTTACTAAGGCAATTTACCCCTTCAGAAGCAATCGCAATACATTGATGGATGCTACGATTCTTAATGATGAAAAATGGAGGGGAGTGGGTTTCGTTCAATTCCCCTCATAATCCATATTTTCAACCCCACCAAAATGGTGGGATTTGACAAGAAAGGGTTCACAGTCCTCATTTTATTCCTTTATTTTTTATCAACAGCCCAAATTATGAGGGTAAGCTTGTACTTTCATACTTATTTTCCTTTATAATTCTTTCCCTTCTTCCAAAACAAAATATTACTTAATCCTTTATGTTTCAACCATTTCCTTTCCTTTAATTTACTATCCACTCGTTTTCTTTCCTTTATGATTCTTATATACTTTTCTCCCAAGCAAAACCTTAGGGAGCAACGGTGCAGCGGCGGGGGTGGCTTTGAGACCAGCCCAATAACTATTCTCCCAATGACAGTTCACCCACTTTTCCCTTTCCTCCTCTGACACAAACTTGAATTCTGAGTTCATTTATTTCTATCTCAACTCAGCAAAGCTGAATTTTTCAAAATTCTAGTCAATTTTTTCAAGATCCAATGACATTGGTGCTTTTGTTGCTAAATAAATTGGATTTGATGGTAAAATCTTGTACATCATTAAAGGATCCAATTCGAGAGCATCAACTTCTGCATATGGATCTTGTTTTTGTTGACGGAGGGTTGGTTTTGTGTTTGATTTATCAATTTTAGTTGTTTGAAGAAGAATTTGAATGTTTCTTTGCGTTTTTGGAGGATTAGGTTATGGCAGAATTCAGAGAGCAGGGTTTGCTTGGCCGATTTAACGGTGATACTCGATTCTTCGGCGAGGAAAATGGCGTCGGAGCCAACACCAGCTCGGGGACAGGTTAAAATTGGATTGTAGATTAGGGTTTTAATGGATTTGGGTTATTGGGTCTAACTTAATGGTTATTGGATCGAAAATGACATTTTTTTATAACGGTTTGAAAACTCGAGGATGCTTTTGAGATAAAAAAAAAACCTTATGGATATTTTTGAGAAAGAGCGAAACCTCAAAAATGGTTTGGAAATTATCCTTAAAAAATTAAACCAAAATCTAGCTATGAAATTACATTTGCATGATTTCACGAGTTAAAACATTAAAAAAAAAAGAAATTGACATGGTTATATAGTTTTTATAAATTATTTGCATAAATGTTACTTAACTATATTATTTACATTGTGTGTCATCTTTAAATTAAAATTGCATTCTGTACGTTCTATTTTACATTTACCTTACATTTGCGTTACATATCAGTTACAATACTGATGAAAATTCAGATACATTTGCTTTACATTTGCGTTATATATAAGTTACAACACTGACAAAAATTCAGATACATTTACTTTATATTTTCTTTAGATATCATTTTACAAGTACTTTTACCATTTTGGTGTCCTCTTCTCTTCTGTATCTTCCATCTATTCAGCGAAATTTGAAAAAAAAAATTCTTTTGTTACGTCAACGACCAAAAATTGTGTTCGCAAATTACATGTTCGTGCACGTGACTAAAGGGACACGTGTGCATTCTCCTTCACTTCAACGGTATTCAGGTTTAATTACAGAACCAACCCACCGCAGTTTTTCTTTCGCCATCTCCTTTTACTGTAAAATCTCTGCATTTTTTTGCGGCTAAAGCTTCCCGTTGATCTGCTTCCATCTATCAAATTCTCCTTCAAGTTCCTCTATTTCCTTTTCTTTGCAACAATTGCTTCTTCTTACTGGAATAATCGAAAAGAAACTATATGTACACTTCGTAAAGATCTAGGGTTGCTTTGCTTCTTCTAGCTCTGAATCTTTGTCTTTCAACTGTTTATCTTCACTCATACTTACTTATAATCTATCTGTCATTCATTGGTTCGCCTTTGAAAAGTGAATTTGAGAGCCCGTTGCTTTGGTAGTTAGGGTTCTGTGATCTATATGTTTGGCTTGATTTGATTTGGTGTGAATTATGGAAGCGAGTCCTGTTGTTGTTGGCGATGTATTGATGCTAGATGTGGAGCTGTTGCAGCTACCGGAAGTGTCTCCGTTCGCCTTCAAGTCTTACCCGGATTTTGCTCAGAAGCTCTTCGAGCAGTGGCTTGCCCTCCCTGACGCTAACCGTCTGGTACCTCTTTTGATTCTTATTCACCGGTTATCTCTCACTATCTGAACAGATATTGAGTTTGCTGCAAATCAATTTCAGAATTAAGTTGCTATTTCTTTATGTTATTAATGGTTTGGTAGAGTTGTTACATATTTTAATAGCATTTTTATATTTTGTAGTTAACTTCTGTATGAGGAGCTGAGGCTCTTTCATAATGTCCTCTAATATGCATTTATCAGAATCTTACTATTTTCACCTAGAAGGTGCTGAAGCGTTTGTTATGATTTGGTTTTGTATAAATAGGATGCTTTTGATTGAAATAATGTTTTTTTTTTCTTGTAATACGGTTGGTTGCCACATTGTGACATTGGATGGTTGCAACGGCTGGACTCAGTGACCTTGATGCGACATTTATAATCTCGTTGATTCTTTGTTTCATTCTCCTACTTTCATTTCTTATATGGATAGACTGCAACTGAAGCTTGCAACATTTTAGAGGAGGTTGCTGTGCAATTTTTTGAATATACGTTGCTATGTTCCTTTGTTGAAATTAATTTTACTATACGATAGTATTGTGATAGCTATGATTCAGCTTTTAAATGATTTTTTGAATCGGTGAAACATAATCGCATAGTTTAGAGAAAGAACAGTTACTAGAATAAAACAGAGCATAGTAATTAGTGATTGCGAAAAACACATTATTAACCCTCCTGCTGTTATGTTTTAGATGTTACTAGTGACTTGCTTACATTTTTCATGTTAGATATAATATGGCATCAATTATCTTCTTGCAAATTGCTATATTTCTTTTGTGCAAAAAACAGTTAACCATAGAGTCATAGATGTTGTTCTGGTGTGTATGTTATATTTAACATGAATGGCTTAGTCCTTGTAAAGGATCAAATCTGGCTGTGTGTAAATTACCGATTCATAACGCAGAGAAATATAACTGCATATGGAGGAATTAAGCTTTCTTTTAAGATTGTGTTGTGTTATCAATATGCCATCTGTTTATCTTTTAAATATTTTTTTGAATCAGTGTGTTAGGAACCTAGATTTGGAATTAGGGAATCGAATAGAAGAGGGGAGAGGAGTAGAGAAGAGTAGAGAGAAGAGAGAAACAGAAGAGGATTGAGAGAGAAATTAGATGATAAGAGTAGAGGGAACATTTGATAAAATTCTCATTATCTGATTATGCTCTTACAATTTACTGCTTGAGCTCATATTAGAGTTTACAACACTAACTCTGACAGAATTAACAAACTAACTTGCCCTCAAGAATGAGAAAAAAATTTGGACTTGACAGTGTAAGCTTAGAACAACCCTTAAACTTGTAACCTGTATCAATAGAACTGATACTCAGGACACTAATACGACTTATCTAACCCATTCAGATTTTTTTCAAGAATTGGCTGTCTTATTGGTGGAACTATCCTTGCTGTTTCTTTCCCCTGTCAAATGGAATCAAATCTTGGCAATCATCCCTTGGTGTCCCAATTTGAAAAGCAGAAGAGGCAGAAATGCTACATCCCTTTTGGTGTAGAGCTTCTTTCAGGGTACAATCTTCAGTATTGATTGGTAGGATAATTGAACACTGATTTGCTTCCCATTGCAATATGAAATTGAGACGAAAATGCAAGAAAAAGTTTTGCTAGATAGAAGTTCCTTCTCCAATTGCTTTTGAGAAATTTTATCACAGTTGGTGTGAAACTAGGTGCTGAACATAAGCATCTTGAATTTCTTGCCCTTGTACCTCCTTTGTTACTTCGACAACAAAATTTTCTTCATTGTTTGACACACTTTCAGCCCATTGATTTCTGAATTTGTCACATGCAACTCATTTGTAGAGCTCCAGGATTTTTCAATCCTGTTTTTGACAAGCCCTTCAACAATATCAGTAATTTTTGTCCCTGATTTCTGCTCAGACCTTTCATCGAACAGTTGGACTGCAATTATTGAATCTGCTATTTCTTGAGATTTTCTATTCGAAAGTTCAAGAGCCGAATGATGCAAGTGTGAGGAGGCAAAAATTACAGTTAATTCATTTGTTTATATTCAAGAATAAGAGTTTGAGAAAGAGTTTCAATGGATTGCTTCAGGTCTTCAGTCGAATCCCTATAGCTTTTCTTCAATTCGTACAATTCTCTTCGAACTCTGTCCAACTTTCTTTCCTGATTATCCATCTTTACATCCAAAGCTTCAAAGCTTTCATTCATTCTTGCAGTGAGAGCCTTCACTTGATCTTCTTAAACCTCCACTTTCCGAGTTGCTGCAAGTTTATGATCATTCACAATTTAGTTGGAATCGGAATGGAATTAAGCGGCGCAAACGAAATTAGGCGGCAGAATCATGCTCTTATACTACATGTTAGGAACCCTGATCTGTAATTATGGAATTGAATGGAAGAAGAGAGAAGAATAGACAAGAGTAGAGAGAAGAGAGAAACAGAAGAGGATTAGGAGAGAAATTAGAGGGAGAGAGTAGAGGGAAAATCTTGTAAAATTCTCCTTATCTTATTATGCTCTTACGATCTACAGCTTGAGCCCTTATAGTGGAGTTTACAATACTAAAGCCAGTTGGCACTAACTTGCAACCGAATTAACAAACTAACAGAAACATAACTACTCTCTTCTACTTATTGGTACCTGCACAGTGAAATGTAATTGCGTGAAGTTTAGAGAAAGAACAGTTTCTAGATTTAAGAAAGAGCATAGTGAATACAGAACAACACAGTTACACAGGATTATTCCTCCTGCTATTATTATGTTTTAGATCTTACAGATGACTTTGCTTACATTTTTCATGTTAGATATAATATGATATGACATCAATTATCTTCTCCTAGGAATTTTCTTCACTTCTATGGTGCAGAAAACTGTTTAACCAAAGACTTTTTTCAAGTGTTTATATTAACATGAATGGCCTAGTTCTTGTAAAGCATCAATCTGGTTATGTTTGAATACGTTGATGGCTTGATGCGTTCATGCACGTTATTGTGCTAAATGCTGTTACTTCCCTGATCATATTAATAGTGTCATAGGGAAATTGGATGTATATGAATTTAGATCATTTCTAATATGTCTTTTATTCTAGGTAACATCACTGCTTAATGATGCAAAAACAGGCGCTCCCTTGAATGTCTCTGGAAACTCTTCAACTTTATCTGTTAGCAACAGCAATGCTTTACCTTCAATGTTTCCTGGAGGTAGTACTCCTCCACTTTCTCCAAGGAGTTTTTCAGGTTCCCCTCGTATAACAAAACAGAGGGTTGGTCCTTCTAATTTAGGTTCTCCCTTAAAAGTAGTTAGTGAGCCAGTTAAAGAGTTGATACCTCAGGTTTGTTAAAATTCTCGCCCTTTTTTGTGGACATAATGTTTTTATTTCTTTGAAACTAGGTAACTTTGATTATAACGAACAAATGTTTGTAGTTTTACTTTCAAGACGGTCGTCCACCTCCAAATGAACTAAAAGAACAATGCATGCTTCGAATAAATCACTTTTTCTATGACCACCCCAATGGAGTGCAGATACATGGTAATATATGAAACCCTTACATTTGATGTATTTTTTTAGAGATGTTTTCTACTGTTATATGGTTGTTTTGTGATGGGTTGCATATGCAGAATTTAAATCTATTACCAAGGAAATTTGCAAGCTACCCTCATTCTTCTCCTCGACTCTTTTCAAGAGGATTGATGTTAATGACACTGGTTTTGTGACAAGGTATATACTTCTCATCTTCAATGGAAAGTAAATTTTGATGGACAGAATATATATTTAGTGATGTTTTGTTTCCTGCATATAATAATTGTCTGGTATTCTATGTTGGAAGAATTTACTCTGCGATTTTTTTTAATGTCAAAGGCGGTTTGGTAAAGTATGTGGAACTCAAGTCCAGGCGATGATGAAAAAATTACTGAATAAGTGTCTGCTAATTCCGTGCCTTTATCCTACTCACATTTTGTAGGATTATAACTGGTGTCTTTGTCATGTGCAGTTTCATGTCTGGTCATACTCATAATGTCCATTTACAAGATGTTTAAGTTTCTTCCCTCAAGTTATGTTCTTAGAGTTAATGATTTTTTCTCCTGTTTCCCCAACTGGTGAAGCATATTGGAGAGGAAACTGGAGCAGACTTTCCTCCCCACTGTTTACTATTGAGTTCTATCTTTTGGTCATTGAGCTATATGTGAACTGGTCAAGATGATGGAAGGTGGCTTGCAGGGCTTAATAGATTAGTGAAATAACAAATATGTAAGGATCTATCTTAAAGCACGCTCATAGGAAGTACGGATCCAGGTTCTTTTATAGGTGTTAAACCCAAGGCCTAGGCCAACTTTCCATGAAAGAAGCATACATGCTGAGAATTTGGTAGATTGACTGAAAACTGAAAAAAAGCTTGGGTATACAAAACATAATCTACCTGTCCATTAAGAAGTTGGACTATAACACTAATTTAATTCTCAACAGCATCAGTTCCTGTGAAAACCTAAGCCAGAAATCATGTTCCCCATTCCATTGTGGATTAAAAAAAACCATCTAATTCATTTTTTTATCCAGATTTTGCCTTTGCGTTTGTAATTTCTGTTATTCTTCTTGAGTTGGAAAATTGACACAAAAATAGCTCCAGGCTTGATGACAGTTGCGTATTCGCTTATGTGTTGACTGATGAATCTGATGTTTTATCTGAAGTTTCTTATCTTGAATTGTTTGTAGGGATGCCTTTGTTGGTTATTGGATCCATGGAAAGATGTTGACATTGGATATAGCTAATCAAATATTTAAAATTCTTAAACAACCAGATCTCAAATACCTCACTCAGGTACATGAGCATTGCATTCCACACCGAGTATTTTACTTGCGAATTCTTTGGTTGTGTCATTTTTTGCTATGGAGTTTATGGAAATTATTATATGTTGGTTACACAATATTTGTCATCATAAATTCTGTTTTTATATGATTTTAATATTGGAAATGACAACAGGAAGACTTTAAACCTGTCCTCCGTGAGCTGTTGGCGACTCATCCAGGATTAGAGTTCTTACAGGGCACACCTGAGTTTCAGGAGAGATATGGTTCGTACTATTTACAGAGTCCTTTTTCTTTTCCAATTTGAAGTTTCATTTTTACTTGTTTGTACTTCTTACACTGTCAGAAACTCGTGTACATGTGCAAATGAACAAAGTGCTGGTTAAATCCTATAGGTAGTGATAGTGTATTAGTTAGGGTTCCTGGAAACCTCCGTGTACAGCACTTGGCTTCCAGTAACGTGCCTGTGCTTTTTCTTGTTATTTTGTTGAAGTTCAATGAATATGCTATAACTTTATTGGTCATATCAGATTTCAGTTTGTTAGTTGGGGCAAGATGATTCAAATAACACCAAAGCAAAAAGCTAAGGACTATGATTTTCTTCCTAATATCAAGTTTTCCGAAGAGAGAGATTTATAGATATTCCTATTTAAGATGGGGGCTTAGGCCTAAAGTAGGAGCTCGCAGATAATATGAAAGAAATCCTGCGGCCAATAGCTCTGTATTGTAGTCAATAGCTCTGTATTTTAGTAATGCAACAAGTTTGCTAATCCTCTGATGCTGGAAAAATTTCGGAATTCCATGGTGACGTGGGAGTTGAACAAATCTTTGGTTTGTTTTGGTTTCTAAATTCTTACTTTTATCGTTTATTATTTTCATTTTTTCTTTCTTTTTTTATAATCTCTGTGATGACGTAAATAGATATATCTTGCATGTAATTCTGAGAGGTTGTGATTTAGAAATCCATGTTACCTGTAATCATTGAAACAAATCAATTGTAAGCAATGTGGGTTCAACATATTTTTACTGCTCGAATTCAGTAATGATTCAAGCTCAAAGCCATACATATTAGCATGTACTTTTTGTTCTACAAAGATTTGAACTTCATTTAATAAACTAATATGTATATCGTTATTTATTAATAATGCTAGATGTTGCAATATTGTGGAAAATATACCTTCATTTGTTAACTGTAGGTTTTGTTTTCCACATATTTACAGCTGAAACTGTGATATACAGAATATTTTACTATATAAATAGATCTGGGGATGGTCACCTTACCCTCAGGGAGCTGAAATGTGGAAACTTGATTGATGCAATGTTGTATGCTGATGAAGAAGAGGACATAAATAAAGTCTTGAGGTTGGTCACTTGTGAAAAGATTCAGCTTGCATTTCTCTTCCAAAACTCAACTAGATTGTGGCTTGGCCAAGTTGAGTTGTAGGAAATTTTTTTTAGCTCTATTAGATCTTTCGTTTTTCTTATCTATTGTGCCGAGTTCTCAATGCTAAATTTTATTAATGATCTTAATGCACCTGTTTACAGATATTTCTCGTATGAACACTTCTATGTGATTTACTGCAAGTTTTGGGAATTGGACACTGATCATGATTTTTTAATTGACAAAGAGAATCTGATCAAATATGGTAACCATGCACTAACGTACAGGATTGTTGATAGAATATTTTCCCAGGTTTGTCTTGGTCAGACTCTTTTGTACTCCAAACCCAATTTAAAGCTTCATTCTTATAGTGTCATTTCTTAGTCAAACAGCTCATTGTCTGTATTGCCATACCAGGTTCCAAGAAAGTTTACCAGTAAGGTTGACGGGAAAATGGGATATGAAGATTTTGTCTACTTTATACTGGCAGAAGAGGACAAGTCTTCTGAACCTAGCCTTGAATATTGGTATATTTTCAGCCCTTTTAGCTTGAATATGCTTTTTGTATAATATATTCAGAATGGAATATTTTTTACTTGTTCTAAGTTGTCGGAGTTTGTTGACTTTATGCATCTTGTATTCTTTGGATTTTTTCATTAAGTATCAAAATGTAATTAATTAAAGTTAAGGAACCAGTGCTGAGTTACTCACCAAATGAAGCATGCTTCGTTGCATTCAACCTTGCAGACATACTTTAGGAAACCTCGGAAGTTACAATCAAGAAATAATATTATCTAACTGGAATACCAATGCTTAATATGCTTGTCTATTGATAGTATTGTTATGTAATAGTTACTATATGTATATAATGTGTTATTGCACTGATGATTGTGTAGTATGAGAGGGTTGAAGAGGAACTAATTAGTGTTTCTTCTCTTATATAATCATTTAGAAATGGTTTCCAAGTTTCATTATTATAATGTATCCTACGGCTAGGACTTATTGCAACGATGAGCTTAGTTGTTGTATGCATTGTGCATAACTAATCTTTTCATCAAATTATCAGGAAGAGATCTGACGGATTTCATATACTTTGACAATACTTTTCCTGTATCAGGTTTAAGTGCATTGATTTGGATGGAAATGGAGTATTGACACGGAACGAGATGCAATTCTTTTATGAAGAGCAGCTGCATCGCATAGAATGCATGGCTCAAGAGCCTGTCTTGTTCGAAGATATATTGTGTCAAATAATAGATATGATTGGACCCGAGGTTTGGCCCTCTCTTCTGTTCAATTTTAAGAACAAATTGCACATTTTTTTTTCACTGTCACAGTGTTTTACCATAGTTCATAGATGTTTGAGTGCTGACTCTTGTAGTGTTTCCATTTGCAGAATGAGAGCTTCATCACATTACGCGACCTCAAAGGTTGTAAACTTTCGGGAAGTGTTTTCAATATCCTTTTCAATCTTAACAAGTTCATGGCCTTTGAAACCCGTGACCCGTTTCTGATCCGTCAGGTACATTCTTAGTTTGAGTTTATTCTTTGATTTCGGAGTTGGAGCTCTTTCTAATGGTCTTGAAAACATTGTAACAAATAGGAGCGTGAAAATCCGACATTAACAGAGTGGGATCGGTTTGCACATCGAGAATATATTAGGCTTTCGATGGAGGAAGATGTCGAAGATGCATCGAATGGAAGTGCTGAAGTCTGGGACGAATCTCTTGAGGCTCCATTTTAAGT
The DNA here is from genome assembly GCA_948291685.1 of Euphorbia celastroides. Taxonomy (NCBI): domain Eukaryota; kingdom Viridiplantae; phylum Streptophyta; class Magnoliopsida; order Malpighiales; family Euphorbiaceae; genus Euphorbia; species Euphorbia celastroides. Next base: position 1,211 of record CAOJBJ011128552.1, on the reverse strand, counting down.
TTTTTTAGGTATGCAACTTGAGTTCATGAATTATATGAATCATCCCTTTAGGCTCTGTTCTTTTCGATTGAATGGCCAGTGACAGAACTGAACTGAAACTTGTTGAATGCAAACGGTACACAAGCGCAATGAGCAGACAATTAAAAAGAAATTCAAGTTTCTGGAAAGGAAAGAGGGCAGAGGTAAGATTTGGATTGTCAATGTTGAAGTAGTTGAGAGAGACACATTGTTTATTCATCAATTTGTAAGACATATGAATCTACCTACTTGGATTACAGCCAATATGTGGGAGTGGTTAAATGGTAACCTCAGTACACTGCTATTTGCTCACTAGGCGGGTTGTAGCTTATTGTCTGCCAGAAACATCAAGCCAAATAGCCATTGGCTTTTATTTTGTTAAAATTAAGAGTTTAATTGCATGTTATTTTTCCCCCAAAAAAACGCTGAATGTGTGGCAAAGGTCTTATCATGACATTGAAAATTGTTATTACTTAAAATGTTTGCTTGCAAATAGAGTGGCATTGCATTTTCTATATTGGTGGTTGCTTACTTTCAATTTTTTTTCGTAAAGAAGTGCAGTAAAATCTCTCTCAATTGTCTCTGTTTACCGATAAAATTCTTATATGCTTGTTATTTTATTTGTTGGCTGTGCCGTTTTTGCAGAAAATTGATTTAAATAAATAGTTGGTTCTTTAAGTCGATGTAATATCTGCAGCGTCCATCATCAATTTAGTCTGTTTTTTCTGGATTGTCATTTTGCATTTATGATAACAGAACTGAAGTTAGATGTTTTCAGTGATGTATTTGTTTTTACAAACTTATCGTCCTTTGTTGTTCTCCTCCATTATATCAGATCGTACTCAACTTAAATAATAGTTGAGGAAAGTATACCATATGAATAGCCCTCATCTTATTGAAAACCCAACATATCAATAAATTATGACGAATGAGTTCTGAACTGAACTGAATTTGCTTACATTATTTTTTCAATTAAAATTAAAGGATCTGACCTGAACTGAACTTAACTAAATTGAATTTAACTGAACTTAACAGAATTTAACTTAACTTAACTGAACTGAACCAAATTGAAGGTGAAGAGTTTAGGGCCTAAGGCCCTGTTCTCTTGGACTTAATTTAAGGAAATTAAGTTCAATTCATTTCAGTTCAGCTTCAATAAGTTTTAATAAGTTTAGTTCAGTTCAGTTCAGCTC
>CAOJBJ011128452.1:0-11224 GCA_948291685.1 Euphorbia celastroides | reverse complement strand
TGAATTTGTGGCAACTATTATACTTGTGCAGTTGAAGGCCACTCCATCTATATACGTAACTTGCCCTACAACATTACGCCTTCTCAGCTTGAAGCAGAGTTCAAGAAATATGGACCAATTAAGCAAGAAGGTATTCAAGTCAGATGTAACAAGGTAGATCTCTTTGGCATTACACAGTATAATTTGTTTGTACACAATTTGTTCTCTTGGTTAGAGTTTGCCAGCTACTTTTTGATATATCCTTTGTATTAATAGCAACAGGGATACTGCTTTGGTTTTGTCGAATTTGATTCTCCAAGCTCCATGAACAGTGCTATCCAGGTTTGTCATTTGTTAACCAAAACATTAATGATCTTTTTTATAAATTAGCATTAGATCAGAGTAATCTGGTCTTCTTTTTTATTTTTCCTTAGTAACTCAATTTGAGTTGGCTTATTTCAACTATATGTGAAAGCTGCATAATATTTTATTTCCTGGTGCTACTATTGGAAACTGTAATGTCTTTTGTAGTTTTTTCTTTATTAGTGTTCCTTTTTCAGGTGTGGTAGTTATATAGTTTCTACTTTGGGAACTTTATTTTATCTGATTGTGTCGAAATCTAGTGGAACATCCTTTGGAATTTTAAAATAAATTGCTGAAATTACGTGTATTATTTCTATTCTTTATTGTTTTGTTTTAATCAAGTCAAAAACTCAACGGGGGAGGAATTTTTATCATATATTGGCTATTTTCTCTACCTGAATGACTTCATGGATGTTTGCCAGCTAACCAATAGTAATCTTCTACAAATATCCATACAGTATTTTGAACTTGAAGTTACTTTCTTGTTGAGTATCCATATATTTACATGGTATACAGTTGTATTTGTTGCAGTCGGTACTTAGGCCTAGGACGCAGGAAACTTTTGTGGTTTCTTTTGTTAGAGCTTGTAGTTTGTATTGTCCATCAAATCAATGGAATATCTAGATGGTTCAAAAATGTCATGGTTGAGGTACATGAAAGAAACCCATTTGCCAGTCAATCTGAAATATAGTATGAAATGACTAGTCCATTGGATTTGTGGGTTACCACAAATTAAATTTGTGTAGAATCTTCCATAAAGGAAAGGTTGTAAAAAGTGCTAGGTGCTGGTCGGGTGACCAGGGCTTCCGGAGCTTAGGCGGGGCCTGGGGCGGATTTGTATTTTCATTTATTAATATATATTAATAAATAAAAATATAAATCTAACCAAATATGGACTTATAACATAACAAAAAATGTGAAAAATGTGTGTGAATTATATTTTAAAAATTGCTAGCTGTTAGACATGGTATAAACATTCTTATTTGTGGCATAAAGTATATTGTTTTTCAGTTCAAGATTCAAATTGATAAATTTTATTGTAAGGAAACTTAAATGAACTTTAGTTTGACCAACTAAACTATTTTTTTTAGATAAAAAAATTTAAGACATATCTATTGTAAATACAAAATCTCTACAAATTGAGCCGAGGAACTAGGTGGAATAAATTGGACTAGGAGAGGCCTAGGCGGCTATAAGTCGGCCTAGGACCTGAAAGTGCCCTCGGAGCCCAAGGCATGGCGGCGGACCCCAAAATAGGCGGGGATTTTTAAAACACCGCATAAACTGATGTGATGCATGACTGATGACCCTGAGCTGCTTTCTATCGCAACACTTTGAAGAGGATATCATATTTTATGTTTCTTATCATGAACAGTTCTACCCCTTTAATGAGATGCAACTTTGATCCAAACTTAAATGGCATTAGTTTCTACCAGTTGTTCTTAATATTGACTTGTTTCTATGAGCTATTACAGTAGACGATTGTTCAAGCATATTACTTTCTCAATATACATTATTTTTGTCTGGTTCAGCTTAGTTAAATTATCTGGTTTTAATGAATTGTAGCACTTTGAATGCTCGCTTTATTGCACAGAATTGTTTCGCAAAAGAATTAATTTCAACTGGCATTTCTCTAATATTTTGTTCTTCCTAAACATACAACTTTTTTTAGCTTATTGTTCTATGATGTAATTACTAAGTACATTATCGTTGTTATTATCATTTTCATCATATGAATATCTTCATGTTTGCAAATGTGTAATGGTTTTGAATAGAAAATTGAAACAAACATCAGAATGTCTGGTCCATGAAGCTATAAATATGTGAGACAATGTAATCAGTTGGAAAACTCAGTTTTGCGAAGTATGAACTAGAAGTCTAGAACTATCAGTCAGTCAATAGATGTGGTTAATCATGTTTTTTGGTTTACCTTAACCGAGCAACGTGTTTTTTTTTTCAGGGTATGTATCATTGTGACCGTCTCAATCAATGTCTTGTTATATTATACACTACTCATATGAAATTTGATGTTTTTTGTGCACTCGTCGCGTCATTTACATATTTGAATTTCCATTGTTACACTTGTATGCATGATGATGTCAAGGTTCTTCTCCATTGGTCCATATCAAGTGGTGTCTTCATAGGAGTTCAAAATCTTTACGAGGACGCATTATTTGTTATGAGTTACAGAATATTTACAAAATTGGCACCTATTTTCTGAAATACATTTGTATTGGCCCTTTAATAGATGTTAGAGATATGGAAATATTTCCATTTAAGGCTCAGCAATTTTTATTGCAGAAGTAGTTCTTTACTCCTGAAATCATATGTCCCTCATCAGAAATAGTGTTGAGATTGCTTTCGATATATTTCAGGCATCCCCTATATCCATCGGAGGGCGTCAGGCAGTTATAGAGATAAAAAGAACTTCAACTCGAGGTAAAAGCCGGAATTCTCATTCCTCATCCAGTAAAATCCATTCAAAATCCCGAACTACCATAAACAAAGGTTGCCTGTCAATTTCATTCAATATGGTTGAATAATCAAAATCCTTATCTTGCAGCAATGGAGACTCGTGTTCCAGTTGGTAGCGGGAGGGGCAGGTATCCTTCTGGAAGAACCGGGTTTCAGAGTGAACTTCAGGGGCCGAGGGGGCTATGGTGGGGGCTGGGGTTCTAGCCGGGTTGACTTTGGAAACCGGGTTGACTTTGCGGGTCGAAGCAGGAGTTCGGGCTACCAGAGAAGTAGAGGGAGAGGCGGTCGTTCTAGTGGGCCCAAGCACGACACTAACTCTACATAAGAGATGTTGGCAGCATAGTTTTGATTTCGTGTTCAGAGCGATGAAGATTTTAGGTTTCTAACTGGGAACTGAACTGTGGGTTGAGTGGATTGAGAAGAGGAGGAGGCTTTGGGGATAGTTTTTTCGGCTGTTTTTCGGGATCAAGAGTAGTAGAATGTTTTTCTAGCGGATGTTAACTTAATCCTTTTTTGTTGACTACTTTTGATGCTTTTGTAGTCATCGGGTAGCTGTAACAAGTATCAACATTTCATAATCTCATATTTTACTGATGCTGCTAATTGAATTCCTCTTCTATGCTTATAAATATATTTTTTATTGATATAGCAATTTAAGCAATCAGCAACTGGTTCATTTCCTAGTCGATTGTGTAGACCAGTCTTCACTATATCCGTGAAAGAATAACATATACGTGGCACCATCTTTCTTGCTAGAGCTCCAATATCGAACATTTCGGACTCTATCTCATGGTAGAAATGAGAGATTCAAGTTACTAATGAAATTGAACTACTGCAGTTACACTTGAAATAGTATTTATGTTCGACTTAAAAAGTTGAATATAACAGATTTGAATTGTAAAATGCAAGGACATTTGGCACACGAAAGTCTTAATTTGAAATTCAACAAGGACTTTTAAATTATTATAAAATTATAAATGGATATAAATAATAAATAATATGACTTGTTACAATTCTTTTATAAGTTTTGGTTAGCAAGTGATGTAAAACAATTCTATACGTTTCATTTTTCACGCCATGTATTGACATGGCATTAGAATTTTGAATCGATTTTTTTTTATTACAAATTTTGTCTTTTAAGGGCTTCTCCAACTTATATACCTCAAATTTTAATCCAAATTCAACTTTATACTATAATTGGGTGTTGCTACACTATCGTATTTTTCAACTCTTTACACCAAATTTCACATCAAATTATCATACAATACAAAATAAATACAAAAAAACACCAAAAATAATTATACAATAAATTATAAAATTAATTTTATCAACACTTGATATTATAAATTAAATCTTAGACCAACCATTGAACTTAATAAAATTAAAAAATTATAAAAAAACAAAATTTATTATTGTTATAGTTGCATACTAAATTTTTGGTGTAAAAACTTTGTTTTATTGTAGTTTTGTGTGAATTTGTTGTTAAGATTGAAGAATGCAACACTACAATATAAAGTACAATTTAATGTTGAAAATGAGATGTTTGGGTTGAAATCTCCAACCCATACACTCCACTTTTAATACCAAATTCTACTTTACACTATAATTTGGTATTGTTACAGTGTCTCATTCTCTAAGTCTCCAACCCTTTACATCATGTTTTACACTAAACTAAAATATAATACAAAATAAAACCAAAAAAATGTACAATAAAATATAAAATTCATTAATCAACACGTTAAGAATAGAAATAAATTTATTAGAGAATCATTAATTTATACAAAATTTAAAATTTTAAAAAGTCAGAAAAAAAATTTGATAAAGCTACAATATCACACAAAATTTGGTGTTATACTTTAGTAATACCAAAAAAATAATATTGAAATTTGGTATTAGGTAAGAACAATTTTCCAATACCAATTCAACTTTTGGTGTCTCGTTAGAACATTAAAAATGGTGTTGCATTTTGGTGTAAACTAAAAATACTTTTATACCAGCCCTATATGTAATGTGGGTTAGAGATGCTCTAGGGTCTCCTAAATCGCTGTCACTATGTTAATTTGGATGAAACATATATAAGAGGATACAAAATACACTTAAAAAAAATTTTCTTTTGACATTTGACGCTGTTTGTATTAACACGTGGCAGAAACCCAGCAATGGTAAATGAATGCAACTTGTTGGATATGGAGGCCCCACGAGGCCACGACCGATTTCCTCTCAGAGTAGACTAGATGCCCACTTCACCCACTTGTAGAGTTCGAGGCATTTGTATAAAAGGACTTCTTATCGTTACTTACAAGTAGACTCGTTCATATGATTCGAGGTTCGATTATTTGCTCATGTTTAATGTTAATGGATCGGGTTTGATAAATATATATCAATATACGTCCGGCCTGACTCAAGCTTACTAAAATCTGAATATATGGTGAGTTGGGTTTGACTGTAAAAATAATAAACCAGACCAAATATGACATAAAAAATAATAGAGTAAACTTCAAAAACATATTTTATGATTTCATGATTCTGCAAAAACATATTTTTGATTTATTTTTTTTTTTTTTAAAAACATGTTTATAGTTTCAAAATTTTGCGAAAACATACTATCCACGAGATATGTTTTTGAAAATTTATAGTTTTAATAATGTTACACAAAGTATTTCAATAATTTCAACATTTTATATTTTAGTTAAATTATTTGTGAATTATTGATCAAAATTCAAGTAACTTCGGAAATCTTTTCATTTTATTATGATTTTTTAAAGTTATCATTGATTTTTAATTATAATAAATATTTGTACTACTCAAAGAAAATCTCAAATTCATAACTAATGTGTATTTTAATTTTATGAAGAAACATGCAAAATTTCATTTCAAAATGGAGAAAATTACCCTTTCAAATATGGTTTCAAAACTTTGAGAAACATGTTTTTGCAAAATTTTGAAACCACATGCATGTTTTTGTAAAAATATAAACCACAGACATGTCTTTATAAAAGTGCAAAATCACATGGTATGTTTTTTAAGTTCACCCAAAGTTATAATTATATATGTTTTACTATAAAAATAAGTTTACTTTGTTTGCATTTTTTCATGTTTTAGATTCGGTTTTTTTAACTTTGATTGATTGCAGTTTGACCAGAAAGATGGGTGGCGAGTGTAACCGTCTAGAGGTCATAAAAAACATTTTTAGGTTAGGGGTTTAGTATATTATATGAGAAATGTAAATTCAGACGATAATATGGTAAATTAAATTTGGTAATTTTTTAAAAAAGTTTTCATTTAGTAGTTAAAACTGCAGTAGTGATTCTAAATATTACGGGTTTTGAATCCACATTTGGGTGGAGAGGTATAAAATTTTACATTTATATTATTGTAAGTTATATGAGACAAATAAAAAAATAAAGATCTTGAGCTTAGGTTGCGACAACAACAAAATTTTAAATTTTGATTTTAATTTTAAATTGAGGACCTCCTTTCCTATTTTTTTTATTGTACTTTTTTTTTAGAGTTCTCTGAATTTCTAAGACACGAGTCTGGTTGATTGTTTAAAGCATTATAAATTGTCTATGAACTTCTAAGACTCGAGTCTGGTTGATTGTTTTAAACATTATAAATTGTCTAAGTTCTTAAGTTTGAGTACCAAGCTGCAAAATTGTTATCTAGTTCACCAAATTTATCAATAGATAATAAGACTTGATACCATGTTTATTAATTTTTAGTTAGAGCTGTAATTATTTTCGTATTCTATATTTTTTAGTCCAAAAACTATGAGTTTTATTTTGCTAATATTGAGGATGGAATTTCCTTTATTCAATCTAGGGAAAAAATGTATGAAAAAACTAAAATAATCAAATATTTATATCTGGATTAACAGGTGGAGCTAGAAAGAAAATTGGAACAAATATCAAGTATGAAATGAGGGTAGAGTCCAATATAAAAAAAGCACCTGAGAAATAACTAAAAAGTAAAAAGAAAAGCAGCTTCTGACACGACGCGTGAATGTAATGAATCATTATCATCGACCATCACATACGAGACACGTCACAGCCCTCAACTTGCGTGCTTAGCTGTCTCCTGCACCTACTTATCCGACACGTGGCTCATTTCCACGTCGCTACTTTTTCAATGCAACTTGTTTGTTTTGGGTCCCACCCCCGATCTCCTCTAGATTTTTTGCGTGTTACCTCGAGGGAGATTCCTATTTTTTTTTTGCTGCTCTTTATCAAAAAATATGTAATTAAAGATTGCAGAGCGTTGGGTATTCTCTTCTCAATGTACAATTAAAAGTTTGTATTTGAATTAAGTTGAAGTAAATTAAAGTTTTTCAAAAAAATAAAAAAAGAAGTTTAAGTAAATTAAAGATAAATATAAATAATTATTTGCAGTTATGTATTTTAGTTATCACGAGTAATAAATAATATTATTAATATAAAACATAAATTAAATTAAACTGAATAATATAAGAGGCCTAGCTATCAGATGCAAGTTATTTTTTATATAACATATCCTTCACATTTAGATATGATATTTTATTTGGAATACCAATCAATAATATAACCGGTGTTAAGAGTCGGATGAGAGTCATTTACCTAAGCCCATGTTGCATATGAAATGGATTCAAGTAACAAGGTTACACTATGTGTTCGGTTCGGTTCGAATTCATCAACTTATAGATTAAGCTTGGTCCTAGCATCAAAATCCATGTTTGGCTCCATTACGTCCAATACCAACCCAACATATTATACAAATATATTAATTAGACATGTATTGTATAATTCTAATTTAGTAATAAATTTTTTATATAATAGTGAATGTTTAAACATAATGGTTAAGAGTCAAGGCTAAACTTATAATTTATTGAGGCCTCAAGTCTAAATTATATATGAAGTGCGGTGAAGATTTTTATTGTACATAAAGGAAACACAGCTTTTCGCAAAAATCAATATTTTCTATATCTAAACATTTTAAAAATTAGTGTCACTATTTCAACTTTGCTTTCAATTTTTTTTTTTTTTAAAAAAAAACTATACATAAAAGTTTATAGTATTACAATTTTTATTGAAATTTATATGCTAAGCCCATAGATCAAACTTTTAGCTTACTGTTCTTTTATCAAAATTTTAACTGAACACGAATTTTATTTCGCATATACCAATATAAACGTGAATTGTTATTTTTTGTTATGCTCCGCCTGAACCGCACTTAACACAACGCATGCCAAGTATACTATTGTGCAGCATGGATATAATCAAAACGCCCTTGAAAACTAAAAAGGTCAATTAGTGATTTAGACATTTAGTTGCACTAATTGATAATGTAAGCAAGTTGATCAGTTGGCTAACCCAAATTGACCAATATTGTTATTATTTTATATTAAAATAACAATAGATTGCACCATGAAAGTAATTATTCTCTTTCTATCTTATATTCTAGTCTAACCAATAACTGCTCAGCTAAAGCAGAAATAAAAGAGGGCATCATCAAAAGAGTCAAGTATTAAACTTTTGCAAGTTGGTCAATTGAATTGATTGATTTAGTGTTAATCAAATTTAACTAAATGAACTGGTGAAATTATAATTCACCATCTATTAAACCTGTTCACTGCTGAACTACGCGTCAGGTCTGGCCGTTGAAATGAGTGGGCTTAGATATTTCTTTTAATATAAAGTTTGGTCCGATCTCGAATTCGTAAAAGTCTTAAGTTATATGGGACGGGTTTGATTTTTATATAAAAACTTGAATACGGTCTAACGAATAAAAATATATATTTGTTCTATATATTTTAATTATATATAATATAATATGTTTATTTTTATATTAATTTATTAAATTATTAATTATGATTTGAGTAATTTATGTGTAAAATTTATTTAGAATATGCAATATCTATAATTTATTCAATAAAGTACAAGAAAATAAATTTTCAACAGGCCATAGACGGGACTTGGTATTGACTCCTTAAGCTCGACTCAAGCTTGGCCCGAGCATGAAGTCTTAAATTATGGGTTTGGATTAGCATTTTTAGAGAAATGCCCGAATAAACCCAGCCTGAACCCAACCCGCCCAATGAATAAGTGTACTATGTGTTGAAAGAATCATATATTGATTAATACTAAATTGCATATGCTTTGAGTACTCAACAAAGCCTGAACCTCAAATGTAAAATATATACATAACAACCCTAGTGGTGAAATCTTTGAGACAAATTGATAGTTGCATAAGCTACCTATTTAATTAGTTTCAGATATTTGATCTCATAGAGTAGGAATTTTTCTACAATGATATATAGATAGAAAATTTCTTATTTTTTTCTTCTTGAATCAAGACTATACGTAAAACTCCCTCCAAAACGTTAACGTACGCGTACAAAGTCTATCAACCAATTATTTTGCTTAATTAAAAGGCAAAATATATAAAAGTCATCCTAAAGTTAGCATAATTTGACAGATGTTACCCTCAACTAACAAACATAACACTTTACCCCCTTAGTTTGAAAAAATGCACCAATTTGCTCCCTCGTTACCACATGTCATTGTATGATTCGAGAAAGAAAAATTAGAATAATGAGATCTTTTAAAAGTCAAACCAACTAAAGTTGACATGTGACGTTGAGGGGCAAATTGATGCATTTTGGTCAATTGAGGGGGGTGAAGTTACGTTCATAAATTGAGGGTGACATCTGTCAAATTATATCAATTTTAAGATGGCTTTTATACATCATATCTAATTAAAAAGGTAAAGACAAAAATGTTGAAACTCCTCAAACACATGTCTGGAAAGAAAAGGAGGCAACACCTAGCTGAACCCTAAATTATGTATCTTTTTATTAAATTGACTCGTATTCTTTAGGCTCTGCTTGGAGCAATGTTTAGATGGATCATAAAAGAAAAGAAATGAAAGGATAATTATTAAAGGATAGGAAATGATAGAAACATAAACGATTAAATTAGATTGTTGTCTAGAAAGAAGGAAAATTAAAAATAACGTATATACTCCTTTAAAAAGTGAATATAACAATGTGTAAGGTGATAATGTAATCGTAATTAATAATAAAATTTGAAGCAAACAAAACCATAAGATAAGGAAAAGAAACTAATTTAGAAGAAGTATTCGGAGTCTGAGCTGGATACACTTGGCACAAACTCCGTGGAGCATTAATGGGCATTTATGCAAGTCAAAACCCATGTATACATCGTTAGCCGCGAACTAAAAAAGCCAAAGATAGTTGGCTAACTCATATAAAAAGCCAACAACCTTTTTGAATCTAGACAATAACATAGTGTGTCAAAAGCACAACCCCAACAATTGTAATGCCGATCAGAATTACATCAAAATTCTGTACTTCACTAATTTTTTTATCGACGCACAAATTCCAACAAAAGTAACAGGTATTTAATTGAGTCTGACGGAATAATCAACGGTCTTGATGCGTCAAGATTTGACTTCTGCAATGATCAATATTAAATCTTCTCCAACGGTAGTATTTATTACTCAACCTACCAATATAAGACTCAACCAGTGAAGAAGTTGTTGATTCTTATAAGCTCTCGCGGTCAAATTCAAGCTAAAAGCAATCGATTTCAAGCACTCAAGAGAACATCAATTAGATAAATTTGTTCTAAATTTTTATAAAAAAGAGAAAAATCTTTGTAAATCTTTCATTTTCGGGAGATTTAAAAAAAAAAGGGATTTAGCTTTAGAATTGGGAGTAATTTTAGAGTGGTATGTCCCACGTTGAGAGGATTAGCTAGAATTTGTGAAGAATTAATGGTATATCCTACATCCAGAGGACGAACTCCAAAGACAACTGTATTAGAAACAATTCGTGCCCGTGAAAGGAATCCTTGGTGGATTAAAGTCCAACAAGAGTTATGTGGACTGGAGTATGCAAGGCAGAATCAGGATAAAATCTATGTTTTCATGAAAAAGAATCATTCAACCCCATCTAACCTATTAATACATCACAAAAGGACCAACAGCCTCCCTCTCTCTGAAATAGCAAAGCCCAAACATTTGTCTGTCAAAGTGCCAAACACAAAATTCTCAAGCCAAGCTTAAGATTTTTTTACATAATACTTTGAAAATCTAAGAAAAATCTTATTAGTGCTTTCAACAGATTTTCTCTTCACCACCATGTCATCCATATTCAGCTCTAATGTATTCCTAATAAATTTAGAGAACATTTTGCTCATTAAGCATTTATGCATGCCGACAGTGTTTTTGATTCTAATCAACATCATATCGTAGTAATATAGACCCTAACGGGCAATGAAAGCGATCTTTCAATATTGTATTTAGCCATTGACGTTTGGTTGTACCTGTCGTCAACAAAATATATCATAGAAACAAAACTGCATGTTTTAAAGTACCGTTTACTATACCATCTGATATTAAGAGGGGACAA